>CAUJNA010001013.1:974871-1175888 GCA_963377175.1 Effrenium voratum | reverse complement strand
CATCATCCTCATTGTCGACATACCTGGACCAGATCCGCCGACACTTCCCCATATCTGGCTATTCCCTGATAAAGCCTGTGACGTTTGCCGCCATTCTGATGCATGTTCACTCGCTTTCGGACGCCAAACCCTCACTGCTCCGTCGCCCAAGTTTTCATGCGGGGACCCCGGCGCGGGTGCGGTGCCGGCCTGCCGGGGACTGGAAACAAAGGGAAAGCGCCCGCGGTTTCTTACCCGGAGTCTGGACCTTGGCAAATACTTTCTTGAAAAAGGGTTCCTCTTCTCACACACGAATACATCTATACATCTATGTGCATATGCATACGTATTGGTCATACGTGTGTTACTTGTCGCTCTGTTGGCACTCGCTCGCCTCTCCGCGCTCGTGGCGGTCGATGGCGCTCACCGTAGGGGAGAAGTAGCTCGCCTGCGCAATCGACGACGGGTACCAAGGAGTACTCGCCTGGACCTTTAACACGGATCCGAAGAGAAAAAACATCATTTGCAAAGGGGTCGTCTTTTTCGGAGGCATGATGGACACTTGGGGTCTATTGTGCAACCACCTACCTTTAGGGTCTTGAGTACAATCTGAGTCTGCAACCCCCCCCCCCCCCGCAAATACATGATTTCCGCTATGTTCACAAGGCATTCCTCTACAAATCTTGATTACACCCCCAAACCGGGGTCCCTCAAAAGGAGATTCCGTTTCCAACAATGATGCATGTTTGGGTTCAATACATGTTTCGTCAAGCTGAAGGCAGGTTGCAAAGCGGTCTGCTAACAAAAATCCATGGCAAACAAAGTCCATGGCAAGCGATCCTAAAGAGGCATGTCTCCACTTTTGCGCTCAACAAATACCCAAAGCTTGGACGTGAAAGCCAAAGTGAACTCCAAAATGACTGACGCCAAATGAGACATGTACAAATTCTGCATGCGGGCATTCCCTCACAAGGACTCCGTATGGTGGTTGTCGAAATTCCGTACTGTATGTTGGGGGCAGGCAACCCTCCCTTGCATTCCAGGTAAGCACCATGGTACACATGTCAGTGAAGAAGTTCTACCAGTCAACTGTCAGAGTTTGCGAGCACCTCTTGGTTGGCCTCTTGCGCCAACTTGCGCCAACTTGCGCCGTTCCTCGAGAAGAAGTCCTTGTTCAACAAGCCCTGCTCCCTTTTAAACGGATCGACCCATAAAGACCAACATGCGCCTGCCAATGCTGCAAAACCATTCCCTGACTCATGCAAAAGAACCTACAAACACCTCGCCCCAAACCATGGTAAACCTCATCTTGGTCACTGCTCAAGCGCTACCCTTTCACCTGAATTACCCCCATGCCAATGTTGATCAAACAAAACACGGGCTCCCTCGCAAGTTGCTTCACAGGAACTTCTTAGAGGGAACCCTTCAAGTTGGGGGGAACACCAAAAGGACACCCTGGCAGAACGTGAAACACTTGGAACCGACACGAATCCGCCAGGCAAACTCCTTGGCACCGCCGGACCTAAAGTCGGAGACCTTCCTGGGCGTTGCCCCACTTTGCGTCGCAAGGAGGCCGGGGATTGATTTTGGGTAAGGCGCAATTTCGCAATTTGAGGGGAAGGAAACATCTGGAGCATGCACCGAAGCAACACGATTCACCAAATGTAAAGCGAGGTCCTTGATTATTGACGCTGACCCAAATATCTGGAGGTAATGATGTGCAAGTAATGCTCAATGTTGGGCCAGTTGCAGAAACTACTTCAATTCAAATAATATCCTCTGGGTAAACTTTGCTGGATGCTCGGGCAGTTCTATCAATGTTGGGCCAGTTGCAGAAACTACTTCAATTCAAATAATATCCTCTGGGTAAACTTTGCTGGATGCTCGGGCAGTTCTACAGTTCTACTGCTGCGGAATACGCAGGACAGCTGGCCAGCTTAGTTTGCTGTTATCTTGGGCTCTGCCTGAATTGGATTGAAGTGGGCTGGAGTTGCGGGTCTCCCATTTAGGGGCCCTGGTGAGGTCACGACACTCCACCCGCATTGGGGCATTGTCATGGTGAGCTTCCCGGGAATACGTATCGTGACGTATTGAGGGGCACCCTTACCAACATGGCACGTATGATTTTCATAGTGGAGTCCCTGTTTAGTCAACCCAAACCTGGTTGCTGGCCTCCCTTCTACCTTTGGCGTGTGGCGCCGAAAAAGCCAGTCTTGAGCGGGTAGTGTTTGCGAGCCCACCCTTGGTGTAGGCTCCAGGAATTTCAACACGCCCAAGCGCCTGAACATGCGATCCAAGTAATTTGTTATGACCGCCAGCTCTAACACTTCGTGGTGTCACGCTGTTGCGCTGTGGATCAGGCCGATCTGCCAGGTAGCACAAACCAGCATGCACCGTCACCACCCACCGAGCTTGACATATTAAATTAGCTACCTTGTAACACCAAGCCCTCAAAAACAAATATATCACATCCAACGAGGCTGGCCACAACAACACTCCACCCAGTGACAGCCCCCTTCCACCCCCCCGCCCCCCCGCCCCACTTCTCCCACTGGTGGATGGCGAGCAGCTGCCTGGACTTGAGGTTTGTGGGCATCTGCTTCCTGCCCGGCCCTTCGCCCAGCATCCGCGCCCCAGGCGTCATCGCCATCTTCCTGGAAGCGGTTGGGACAAGCGTCCAAGGAGGTGGAACGTGGTTTGACCAGAGTCTGAACGTTTGCAGTTGCGCGCGCGTCATTGTATCTCACGCCGAAACATTGCGCCGTTGTAAGGAACCACAACCCGATGGACTTAGAGTGCATCTCATGACCCGGAACCTAAAAAGTCAATACCCCTGCATGGGTTCTAACAAACGGCTTCTAGGAACCCGCTTATTTTTGAGCCCAACAAGGGTCTGACTACTCACCACCGTCAACGGCGGCAAAACGCCCAAGCGCAAAAAACGCGTGTCGCCGCGGCGCCTGAACTGCTGCAGCGTCATCCCCGAGGTCTGCCAGAAGTCGCGCACTGCCTTGCCGCACTCCGCCAGTAGGCCAAGCGCCTGGCGCCAGCCGCCCAAATGGAACCAACCAGAGAAATGGCCCCTTTGCTTCTCCTTTTCCGACACTGCTCGCTTCACATGCAAAAATCCCTTCCATGGTGGAGGCGTGGGGTGTGTGAGAGAGATTGAGAGCGCTGTGGCTCTTGTGAATTAATCCAGTTGGTCTGCTATCCTCAGATCCGAACCGCCATCTGCCGGCGACTGCAAGCATGCAGTGCTCCAAGCACCTCTGACAAGCAAAACAGCATAGTGGCAAGTAGATAATGAACAACAAGCACACCTTTTTTGCAACATGATAAGTTCTTAAGGCTTGGTGCGAGATCGAAGTCCAGTAGGTCTCGCTCGCTGAACGAAAAGGCCCTGCGTGGCTGTGGTGACCTGCCATCTGCACATCGGGCACTGCCGCAGGTCGTGGCTCCTGCGACACGTGCCGCAGACCATGTGGCACCAGCACCACCACGGGCCGCGTCTCCATGCAGATCGGGCAGCTGCCAACATGGCCGTAGGTCGCAGCCTGGGCCTCCGCGGCAGCGGGGGGCGAGGTCGAAGCTTGGCCCCACTGTGGCAGAGATCTCAGTGAAAAAGGAATGTCGCAGAGATCTCAGATCCACCCAAGCAGCCCAGTCGCCCACCTGCCTGGGCGCCCAAGTTCCGTAGGCTCTGCGCCACCTCCCGAGTTCCGGCATCACGGCCGTAATATGCCTAGTGGGGGATGTCTCGTTGGAAATGCATCGAAGCGCTGGCGTGACCTGCATCGGCACGTCTCTCACACACTTGCTGGAACTTCGCCACAAAGTCCCCGGTGAACTGCTGAAGTGCAGCCATCTCCCGTGCCCTCTGCGCCTCCTGCTCGACCCTCTGCCTCTCCTGCGCAGCCTGCATTCTATCCCTCAGCTGCCCAAAGAAGGATATGGCGCGGTCAGGCGGCTCAGCAGCGGAACGTCGGAAAAGGCGGCGGCTTGGAACCCGATCTCTGAGCTGAAGCAGCTCACAAACCACCCTGTCGGCTTCGTCCCCCACTTCACCGGCGGGGATCCCTCCTGCTGTGCCTCAGTTCTACAGTTGCATCCACAAGTCTGCCCAAACGAAGAAACCTGGCTGCAGCCCTCCCGAAAACAGAGCTCCCCAGCCGTTGGCCCCTGCCTGGAGGGCCATGTTGAGCTCGGGACCCTCCTGTAAAAAGAGGCGGAGCCTCTGAGTTGGGCGTAAGGGATGCACGCTTTGGGTGGGAGGGGTGGGCCTTAAGGACTGGACGTGTCACACCGGCTCAGCAGCTCGCTCCTTTCTGCACATGTCCAAATGACTCTTATGACTTTGAGGGCATCCAAGTGTGAGTCCTAGAGCCCCCGCTCTCAACTCTAAGAGAGGCAAAACCTAGAACTGAAAATTCCGAGAATCTCATCATTTTTGGCGGCGAGAACCAAGTCCACAAATGTCCGTGTCCCCCAAAAGCTTCAAGCTATAGAAAGGATAGATACCACAGATCCCTCTGATCCCTCTCACCTTGGCCAAGGGCAAGGTCTCCACAAAGTGCCCCGGCGGCAGGTCCCGGGGATCTGCCTACGGGCCAAGGGACAGGATCAGCCGCGAGTTGTATGGATGAAACAACACACAGACATCACAGAAACACACGCAAACAAAGAACACGTACAGGACAGACGGACGGATGGACGTCGGAAAGTCAGGCAGACAGACAAACAGACAAACAAAAAAAGCAAACTGGGTCAATGGGTGCTTTTATGGTTGATTGATCATCCATACCATTTTGTTGTGTCTTAAATAGCTCCTACAACAAGTCAGATTTGCTTTTTCCTGCTGTAAGGACTGGAGGGGAAGCAGGCAACCGATAAAATTCGAACAAAAGTGGTAGCGCCCGTCGCCGGCAAACGAGGATGTGCTTGCAGCACAGTTGATCAGGACCCTTGAAGCATGGGTTGTTCTTGCCATACAACGGCTCCAGGATGCGCCTGTCCCCGCAGGCCTCTCTCCAACCCTGGCTTCTTGTGTAGGCGCATGAGCCCTGTTCCAGTAACCAGACTGTCTCTCGGTCTGAAATTCGTTTTTTGTGAGGTTCGAATCTTTTTGATTTTGGGGTTGAACATGGATGGATGGATGGAATGGATGGATGGATGGATGGATGGATGGATGGATGGATGGATGGATGGATGGATGGATGGATGGATGGATGGATGGATGGATGGATTCCATTCATCATTCAGCAGTGCCTTCTAGTGTGTCATGATTACTGACATGTCTGTCAGACCCAAACCTCACTGATCGCAGGCAGTCAGCCTTACCTCTGAGGGTCAGACATCGAAGACGTCCAAGAAGTCTCCAGAGCTCTGGGCGCTCTCCCAGAACTGTCCGTAGAACTCCGCCTGAAGGCGCGTGCGAAGCGAGCGGAGAGGACCCAAGCTGCCGAGCTGGAAGTTGGCTTGTGCTTGCAGGTGCACTTCCCGGTTGCCCGGGTAGGACATCGGGGACCAAGAACCTTGAGGAGATTTAGGGGACGTAAAGCTGCGAACCCTGGCAACAGCTACTGGGCGCTGAGAAACCACACGAATGAACCTCTCATGCCAAAGTCCAATAGAGATGCGAGCATGGCAACCAAAGTATGGCTGGCTCACTCGTTCTCTTGCCCATCGTGAGCAAACATGATGACAGAAATGCAAGGTCCAAAACGGGTGCTCATCGAGGAAATTAGGTCACCACATGTTGCACGAAATAGATCATACCCTTAAAGCGAAGAGAACAACTGCCAATTTCTTCAACTTGAAACCCACAAGGACGAACCAAGCCACCAGGATTTAAGCTACTGCGGCGCCATTGGGCTAGAGAGAGAGTCGAGCAGCCCATTCGCCTCCTGTTCCAGCAGTCGCCGCCTCTCCTCCTCCGGAGACATGGAGGCGCCCTCGGAAGGCTGCGAAGGACGGCCGGTGGAGCCCCGTTTAGCTGAGATTGCTCTTCGGGCTCTCTTAGAAAGCCATCTCAAAGGGGGCATGTTCCAAAGTGTGGCGCCCTGGGCGCCCCACGGATTGGGTGTGGGTCAAAAACTTGGTGGCAGCTGTACCTGGAGTCGACATTGCGACAATCCTCAGCTGCCTGCAAACTGCACAATCAAACACACCCAAAGTCATCTCAGGTCGGAAAGCGACAACATGTATTTCTGCTGTCGAACAACCATACAGCACAAATATCATGAACCAGCAGCCGCAAATAGAAGCGCGCCTGGATTTAAAGCTTCAAAGCAGCAGATTCGAGCTTCACAAATGCTCGGGCACGATCTACCAGCGAGTCAGACCGCCTCGTCTCGCTCTCGGTTCTCGCGGTCTGCCAGGGGCCGGCATCACTACTGTGCAGCGCATGTTGTGCATGGAAGCTAAGGCTCGAACCACACACACACACACACGCACACACACAAACACAAACCCACCCACCCACCCACCCACCCACCCACCCACCCACCCACCCACCCACCCACCCACCCACCCACCCACCCACCCACCCACCCCCCCACCCACCCACCCACCCACCCACCCACCCACCCACCCACCCACCCACCCATAGCACAGCACGCAAAACCGCACCGCACCGCAACTGCTCACCGCCAAACGGACAAACGCACCGCAACCCACGCACACAGAACGCATCACGCAAGCACGCACAGCACGACACCCAACGCCACTGGCACCCACGCACTCACCCAAAACGCACGCACACACCACAGCACCCACGCACGCACGCACGCATGGACGCACCGCACAGCACGCAGCACACCACAAATACAAACTAAAAGCCCAAGTACGACAACACCCACACCATACAAACATCACAGTACACGCACGCACGCAACACGCACGCACCACCAACGCATCAGCAAAGGCCACGCACTGCACATGCAACCACACAATGCACACACGCACGCACCCACGCACCCACACACGCACGCACGCACGCACGCACGCACGCACGCACGCACGCACGCACGCACGCACGCACGCACGCACGCACGCACGCACGCACGCACGCACGCACGCACGCACGCACGCACGCACGCACGCACGCACTCACCCACGCACGCACGCACGCACGCACGCACGCACGCACGCACGCACGCACGCACGCACGCACGCACGCACGCACGCACGCACGCACGCAGCACGCACGCACGCACGCACGCACGCACGCACGCACGCACGCACGCACGCACGCACGCACGCATTCACGCACGCACGCACGCACGCACGCACGCACGCACGCACGCACGCACGCACGCACGCACGCACGCACGCACGCACGCACGCACGCACGCACGCACCCACACACGCACGCACGCACGCACGCACGCACGCACGCACGCACGCACGCACGCACGCACGCACGCACACCCACCGACAAAATGAGCGAAGCCCCGTGAACAATGATTCCCTTTAGAAAAGACCCTTCTGAGATTGCATGTCTGTACGAGCATGATTCGTCCATCACCTGTAAAACTAGTTGACTTTCGAGCACCTCTCCTCCCTATGGTGCCTTCATGCCTTCCAATGTATTTCTATTTCCAACCGGTTTTTACATATTTGCCACACGTTTCTCCGCCTGTGTGGCTACGCCCGGCTTCCAACCGGCTTCCACTTGGCTTCCACTTGGCTTCCATGGCCCGCCTCCAAGGCGCTGGAGGAGAGGCCCCGCAGGCACTGGAAGTCCAGCAGCGCTTTGGTGACCCGCGCCACCTGCTCCTCTCAAGGCGCCGAGGCGAAACTGTCTCGAGAGCAGCGATTGGCGAAGGGAAAGGGAAACCTGGCATTGGAATTTCAGAACACAAGGCGAAAATGCGTTGGTCTTGCAAGGGCAACGGAAAGGAAGCCAAACCTGCAGGGGATCTCTTCAAAAAAGAATGCACACAGGTCTTTAGGTGTCCAACCGTTTCAGCATCACCCCAAAAGACAATTCATTTCAAAATAGCCCACAAGGTGATGCTTACATCACCCACCAAAAAATGTGAGGACCTTGATGCAGTTGCAAGGAGAGGGGGTCCAGGCTTACCCAAGACGAAGCTTGAGGCTACCAAAGCAAGCCTAAGTTTACCTGGGTCCCGCTTTGGTCCACCCCCCCCCCGATACCTACTCATGAGAGACATGGGCCTGCTGCAATTAACACGAGTTGGATTGGTTTCCCTTCAAGCACGAAACATTAACTAGGAGGGTTCCCAGATTTCACATCCCTGTCCCCTTAAACCATCATTGTTGGACAGCAACCTGCGTAGAACTGATCTGTGAACTTGGCAGCCCGCGTGTGTCCTTCTTGTACTTTGGTGACTGTGACTCATGTAGTCCCCAGCAGATGGTGAGTGAATATGACTCGACCAACTGGACCCCGACTCAGCGCCGGGCGCCCTGCACCTCCACGGACCAAACGTTTCTCTCCGCCTGGTAGCGGTGTGCAGAAGCGGCACTTTGGTCGCAAGGAGGGGAGATGGGGTCGTCTGAAAATCAGAGACCGCAACATGGAAAGGAGCTGGCTGGTTTGTAAGGCAGGCATATGAGTACTTCAGAAATGGGTCCCGGCCCGGGTCTGTCTTGAATAGGTGAGCCCAAGAAGACAGTTGGTTTGGCTTTGGTTTCCCTTTATATAAAGCACCCCAAATATGGTGACTGTTTTTTCCCCACCCGACAGGAAGGGGTTGTTAGATTTGAAGTAGACTCCACGCTTGCGATGCTGCTACACCACACCCTCCTGCCAGAGAGGATCCCGCCAGAGAGGATGCCAGTGGATCCCGCCCAGTATCCCGCCAGAGAGGATGCCAGTGGATCCCGCCCAGTATCCCGCCAGAGAGGATGCCAGTGGACCCGCCCAGATACCCGCCAGAAAGGATTCCAGTGGAAATTCCCGCCCAGTAATCCCGCCAGAGAGGATGCCAGTGGATCCCGCCCAGTATCCCGCCAGAGAGGATGCCAGTGGATCCCGCCCAGTATCCCGCCAGAGAGGATGTGAGTGGATCCCGCCCAGTATCCCGCCAGAGAGGATGCCAGTGGATCCCGCCCAGTATCCCGCCAGAGAGGATGCCAGTGGATCCCGCCCAGTATCCCGCCAGAGAGGATGCCAGTGGATCCCGCCCAGTATCCCGCCAGAGAGGATGCCAGTGGATCCCGCCCAGTATCCCGCCAGAGAGAATGCCAGTGGATCCCGCCCAGTATCCCGCCAGAGAGGATGCCAGTGGATCCCGCCCAGTATCCCGCCAGAGAGGATGCCAGTGGATCCCGCCCAGTATCCCGCCAGAGAGGATGCCAGTGGATCCCGCCCAGTATCCCGCCAGAGAGTATCCCGCCAGAAAGGATGCCAGTGGATCCCGCCCAGTATCCCGCCAGAGAGGATGCCAGTGGATCCCGCCCAGTATCCCGCCAGAGTGGTCCGCCAGTGGATCCCGTCCAGTATCCCGCCAGAGGAGTCCGGCAGTGGATCCCGCGCCAAGCAATTCCGCCAGTGGATCCCGTCCAGTATCCCGCCAGGGTCCGGCAGTGGATCCCGCCCAGCATCCCGCCAAGCAATTGCGGCAGTGGATCCCGCCCAGTATCCCACCAGAGGAGTCCGGCAGTGGATCCCGCCCACTGTCCCGCCAAGCAATTCCGCCAGTGGATCCCGCCCGGTATCCCGCCAGATTGGTCCGCCAGTGGATTCCGCCCAGTATCCCGCCAAACAATTCCGCCAGCGGATTCCGCCCAGTATCCTGCCAGAGGAGTC
The DNA here is from genome assembly GCA_963377175.1 of Effrenium voratum. NCBI lineage: Eukaryota > Dinophyceae > Suessiales > Symbiodiniaceae > Effrenium > Effrenium voratum. Next base: position 1,166,131 of record CAUJNA010001013.1, on the reverse strand, counting down.
CGCCAGTCTTGCCCAGTATCCCGCCCAGTATCCCGCCAGAGGGGTCCGCCACTGGATCCCGCCCAGAGTGCTGCCAGTGGATCCTGCCCAGTATCCTGCTCCGGATGCAGATGCTTCGCTGGCTGAGGCATTTTGTGTTTATTTGGAGAGCCTGTCCAAGATGCTGTTTGTTGTATGTTCTTGCTTGTTTAAGAGAAGCCTGCGGTGGATATCGAAGCACATGTTGAAATCCAATCTGGCCAAATTTATAGCGAGCTTACCGGCCCCATGCGCGCCCCAAACCCCGAATTACGAGGTGGTTTCCGAAATCAGGATTTTTTTCAAAACAAAAAATAAAAAAAGAACAAAAAAAGAAATAAATACAAAAAAAAAAAAAAAAATAAAAAAAAAAAAAAAAAAAAACAAAAAAACAAACCCAAAAAAAAAAAAAAAAAAAAAATGTGTGTTTGTGTATCGGCGCACCGCTGCTATCGCCGACAACAATCTTCGATACTACCACGCCAAGTGTGGCCAGGTGCGCCACGCAGGGGGGGCCGGGCCAAGTTTTGGCCAAGTTTTGGAAACATGTGAGGAAAGGTGAAGAGAGAAGAGACGGCCACCGGTTAACTCTCTTATATATGTTGTTTTTGCCTAGGGAGGTCATCTTTTGGACAAGGAAATGTGGTAGCTAAGAAGGGGCCTCTTTTTGGGATGTTTTGAGGTACCCTGCAACAATAAACAAACAAATTCCAGGGGACGTGTTCGCAAATGCAAGATATTGCCTGGGGAGGTCACCTTTTACAGCTGCTGCAGCGGGTAAACTCCCTCACCCTATAGCTAGCACACGTTCTTTAAGGGTATCCCCTGATGAAGGTTTCCCGGCCCAAAAACAAATATTCTAACTGAGGTCCCCGTGGTGTTCATGTATATTTTGGGCTCAGTACCCTTTTGGCAGGGGGTAAGGAAGACCACCCCTTTTTATGCATTGTACTTGGAGGGCTTCGTGCTGCGTGTGAACCCGGGATTGAGGAAACCCACCAACATTGGAATTTGGATACGGGGGGGACTCACGACTACGAATGAGCTTGAGAACCTTGTGCTATGCGGGGTGCGGCCAGGTCGTACGAGCTCGTGGTGGCCACGTCGGTCTTGCCACAATGCTGGCGCGAGCATATTGCTCACGATGTTATCGTTTTTTTCGGCTCAGAAAGAAAGAGGCATTGGGTCAAGAGAAGCCAGCGGCAATTAAATGCTCAACAGATTTGTTTGCCTCCAAGAAAGTCGAAGCACAATTGTTTCAGTTAACAGCTAAGAAGCCAGGAACCAGCAAGCGCTGGTGGCAAGCACTGGCCAAACCAAAAAAAAACACCGCACCTGGTAACCCAAATTGAAGGTAGCTGGCAGTCCCGATGTGGGTAAAGGGCATGACTGAACCAAAAGGGAGGAATTGCACAATCTACCTTCACCCAATTGGTGTTTAAGTTGGTGTTTATAAATGGTACAACAAAAAGGGCCTTCAACCCAACTGTATGTGTTTGTTGTCCAAGGCAAACTATGCCAAGGTAAAGAATGCAGTTCGGCCAGCCGCAGAATCAGCAACAAATGCTTGAGCATGCTTCTGGCAGCATGGCTCCTCTGCCGCTGCCCATCACAAATGCGGCAGGCCACATGCCATGCCAGGTCGTGCCATGCCAGAAGCTTGATTCTGACACAAGTTCCTATACCCCCATCTTCACCCAACCCCAGGAATGTGCCCGAATTGGGTTGGTTTTCCCGTGGTTTCCCTTTCAACCAAAGTTGAAAAGGGTAAACTTGCCTTGAAAGACACCAACTTAAGTTCTCCAGGGCATTCTCCTTGCGGAGTCTTGAAGTGCTGTAGCAAGCAGTCAGCAGTTGTGGATGTGCTTTGCACAGTGAGGCATCAAATTCAGAAGCTCCAATGCACTTGCGTGTTGGCGGAACATTAAGCCAAAACCAGAAGATCATATTGCGGAGCCGAAGCACGAGCAAACATGGGCACGAACAGTACAAAGGCACACTGGCAGATTGGAAAGCGCTCTTTCTCAGAAGGCTTCGTACTGCACTTTGTGAGCCAATCCTCGCCGAAGGCAGTCAGCAGACCTGCGCTCCTGGCCTGAGCCGCGCTCTTTGGGAGCAGGCCTGGTGCCTAGGGCGTTCTCCAGGGCATTCTCCTTGCGCAGTCTTGAAGTGCTGTAGCAAGCAGTCAGCAGTTGTGGATGTGCTTTGCATAGTCTAGCTTTGCAGCTTTGCGTTTGTGTTTGGACCAGGGGCCGCGGCAAGCTCAAGCTTTGAATAGGCAGTGCAGAAGTGTGTTGCCTTCGGCGTATGGCGTGTAAAGAGAAGTTTACCGTTGAGATCCAGAAGTTAGCAGTGAAGGGTGGCAGGCTCAAAGAGAAGTTGGTTGTCCGAGTTGTGCTTGGGTACAAGGAAGTCTTGCGGACCAAGGAGAAGGCCGTAGCTGTCGTGGTGGACAATGACAACTTTCAGTCAGTGCTTCTTGTGGAAGCATGGTCAGTTGTAGACACTGCAGCCCTGAGCAAAGAGGTGATTTCCCGAGTCGGGAAGGTGATCTCCATTGAGAACGCAAAGGTGGCATCCAAAGGAAAGTCTTTGACGTGGCATACTCGCAGCTTGAAGGTGTCCTTCGATGTTCACACCGTTGTGAAGGAGGTGGAGGATAGCGGCAAGCTACCCAAGGTCTTGCCCACAATTGCCCTTGGAGACATTTCTATGCTCACTAACACCTGCTTGGTGTCGGTGATTGCGGCCATCCACAAGGCTGGCTGACAGAGCCAGAAGTCTCCCCTGGCATGAAGAAGCCTGTGACAAACCTGAGGATTTCCTTGCATGACAAGGCTATGTCTGCAGCATTCTGGGGACCAGAGCTTGCCAGTTGCATGAGCGGCGCTTCAGTTGGCGAAGTGTACCGCATTGACTGGATCATGGCAGTGCCAGAGGGTGTCAACAATGTGAAGCTCTCTTCCACCACTGGAACCTCGGTGCGCAAGCTCGAGGGTGCGGAGGCAGACACCGTGCGGACGGGCCTGGCTGCATGCCCGACCAGTATGTCGGCTGTTTATCGCAAGAGCAGGCAGGAGAAGCTCGATGAGGAGGTTTCCAGGGCGAACCTCTCGCTCGTGGAGCACATGGCAAAGGCGGACGTGCAGCAGGACGCATAGGGCACGGTCATGGTTCCTGGCTGCTTTGTGCGGGATGTGCATGGGATTTCCGCAGAGTCAGGCGTGGCATTCTACAAGGGCTGCTCTCGGTGCCGCAAGATGCTGACCGCTTACCACGGCGGAACCCGCCTGGAGTGCGAAAAGCATGGAGAAGATGCTGGACAGCCTGTGTACTGCGTGCAGGTCAGCCTTCAGGAGCTCTTTTGGCGTCAAGTTAGTGTGACTCACGTGGACACGTTTGTTTCTTTAACTAGTTAACTAGTCGTGCTTGTTTGAGCTGAACGGCTGTCAGTCGCCACGCGCAGGATCCCCTGCAAGCGCTGGAGTGCACATTGTGGGAGGACGCGCTGCGGGCTCTGTCTAGCCACTACGGCCTGGATGACTTGGATGCTCCCAGCTTCTTGCAGGACCTCATGGCCCACGCTGCGGGGGTCGAACATGTTGCGCGGTTTGCTGTGGGGCTTGGCCGTGGAGGAGATCAGCAGGTGGATCTCTTCGACCTTGCGCCTGCCATTACTGCGGACGGAGTGTGCGGCTTGTACAAGAACACGGGCATCAACATGTTTAGCAGCAGCCCCGGATTGCCATGTGTCTGCTGCTCGATGTTGTCGCGGGACAAGGTTGGGCAGATGATTGCCAGCCACAATGGCAAGGCCAAGGTCATTGATCAGGCTTGCGTGGTCTTCAAGGCAGAGAGCGACGCGGATGCCAAAGTTCCAGCCGGAATAGACGGCTTGGAGGTGACCATCAAAGCCAGCTGCGCAGCCTGCCTGGAAAAGATCACATTGCAGCAGGCTGGCGCACCTGAAACGGTGCGGGTTGCTCTCCGCATGCGCAAGGGCGAGTGCGGCAAGGCCCTGGTGGAGTGTCAGGCTGATGGCTCGCAGCCTTTTCAGATCCACGCAGTCAAGGAGGTTGCAGCGGAGCTCTACTGCAAGGCGTTCAAGTACACAGCCGACCAATACAAGGGACACCTGGAGCAAAGTGTGGCTGTTGAGGCCTGCAAGGATCATCAAGCAGAGGTGGCGTCTTTGTTGACGGACACGCGCCCTGCCAAGCGCTTGAGGATGAACAAGACCATGGACGGGGACCAGCTTTGAGAGGCCGAGGCAATTGCCGAAGACAAGCCTTGAGCTCATTCTCGTGACTGCAGAAGACTCTGCCCGCGAGCGGGCATTGCCGCAAAAAGGCACATCTTTGCATTGCCCTGCATTTGCCGTGCGTTCCTTTGCATTGCATTGCATTTGCCAAAGCAGTCAGGGTTGAAAGCGTATTTGGCACTGCGCTTTGTGAGCCTCGCCGAAGGTTTTCGGCAGACTTGGCTGAGCGGCATGTTGCTGGGAGCAGGCCTGGGGCCTAGGGCGTTCTCCAGGGCATTCTCCTTGCGGAGTCTTGAAGTGCTGTAGCAAGCAGTCAGCAGTTGTGGATGTGCTTTGCACAGTGAGGCATCAAATTCAGAGGCGTCCAATTGCACTTGCCGTTTGGCGGGACATTAAGCAAAACCAGAAGATCATACTGCGGAGCCGAAGCACGAGCATTTATGGGCACGAGCAGCACAAAGGCACACTGGCAGATTGGAAAGCGCTCTTTCTCAATAGGTTTTGCACTGCACTTTGTGAGCCAATCCTCGCCGCAGGCAGTCAGCAGACCTGCGCTCCTGGCCTGAGCCGAGCGCTCTTTGGCTGAGCGGCATGTTTTTGCTGGGATAAGCAGGCTTGGGTGCCAGGGCTTCTATCTTGCAGGGCATTCGTCCTTGCAGAGTCATGAGTGCTGTAGCAAGCAGACAGCAGTTGTGATGTTGCTTTGCAAACAGTGAGGCATCTAATTCCAGAGGTCTCCAATTTGCAGCTTGCTGTTTGGCGGAACATTAACAAAACCAAAAAGATCATATTGCGGAGCCGAAGCACGAGCAAACATGGGCACGAACAGTACAAAGGCACACTGGCAGATTGGAAAGCGCTCTTTCTCAATAGGTTTAGCACTGCACTTTGTGAGCCAATCCTCGCCGAAGGCAGTCAGCAGACCTGCGCTCCTGGCCTGAGCCGCGCTCTTTGGCCGAAGGCAGTCAGCAGACCTGCGCTCCTGGCCTGAGCCGCGCTCTTTGGCTGAGCGGCATGTTGCTGGGAGCAGGCTTGGTGCCTAGGGCGTTCTCCAGGGCATTCACCTTGCGGAGTCTTGAAGTGCTGTAGCAAGCAGTCAGCAGTTGTGGATGTGCTTTGCACAGTGAGGCATCAAATTCAGAGGCGTCCACTTGCACTTGCTGTCTGGCGGGACATTAAGCAAAACCAGAAGATCATACTGCGGAGCCGAAGCACGAGCAAACATGGGCACGAACAGTACAAAGGCACACTGGCAGATTGGAAAGCACTCTTTCTCAATAGGCTTCGTACTGCACTTTGTGAGCCAATCCTCGCCGAAGGCAGTCAGCAGACCTGCGCTCCTGGCCTGAGCCGCGCTCTTTGGCTGAGCGGCATGTTGCTGGGAGCAGGCTTGGTGCCTAGGGCGCAGTCTTGAAGTGCTGTAGCAAGCAGTCAGCAGTTGTGGATGCGCTTTGCATAGTGGCATCAAATTCAGAGGCGTCCAATTGCACTTGCTGTTAGGGCGGGACATTAAACAAAACCAGAAGATCATACTGCGGAGCCGAAGCACGAGCAAACATGGGCACGAGCAGTACAAAGGCACACTGGCAAATCAGAAAGCGCTCTTCTCAATAGGCTTCGTACTGCACTTTGTGAGCCAATCCGCGCCGAAGGCAGTCAGCAGACCAGCGCTCCTGGCCTGAGCCGCGCTCTTTGGCTGAGCGGCATGTTGCTGGGAGCAGGCCTGGTGCCTAGGGCGTTCTCCAGGGCAATCTCCTTGCGGAGTCTTGAAGTGCTGTAGCAAGCAGTCAGCAGTTGTGGATGTGCTTTGCACAGTGAGGCATCAAATTCAGAGGCGTCCAGTTGCGCTTGCTGTTTGGCGGGACATTAAGCAAAACCAAAAGATCATACTGCGGAGCCGAAGCACGAGCATTCATGGGCACGAGCGGCACAAAGGCACACTGGCAGATTGGAAAGCGCTCTTTCTCAATAGGTTTCGCACTGCACTTTGTGAGCCAATCCTCGCCGAAGGCAGTCAGCAGACCTGCGCTCCTGGCCTGAGCCGCGCTCTTTGGCTGAGCGGCGTGTTGCTGGGAGCAGGCTTGGTGCCTAGGGCGTTCTCCAGGGCATTCTCCTTGCGGAGTCTTGAAGTGCTGTAGCAAGCAGTCAGCAGTTGTGGATGTGCTTTGCACAGTGAGGCATCAAATTCAGAGGCGCTCAATTGCACATTAAGCAAAACCAGAAGATCATACTGCGGAGCCGAAGCACGAGCATTCATGGGCACGAGCAGCACAAAGGCACACTGGCAGATTGGAAAGCGCTCTTTCTCAATAGGTTTTGCACTGCACTTTGCGACCCAATCCTCGCCGAAGGCAGTCAGCAGACCTGCGCTCCTGGCCTGAGCCGCGCTCTTTGGCTGAGCGGCATGTTGCTGGGAGCAGGCCTGGGAGCCGATGCTTTCTCTTTGCAGAGTGTTGCAATGCTATAGCCAGCAGTGAGCGACGAGTGCAACGTCCACATGGCACAGCGCGCATGCACCTGCAAGTTTGTGGCGCATGTCCTTGGTCGTGCTCGTTTTGGCTCTGGCAAAACCAGAAGTCCACACGGTGGCTTAGGCGATTTGTCCGTGCCGATGAAGCGCTTTAATTGGGCCACAGAGATGGAGTGCTGCTTCACGCCGCATAATCCGAAGAGAGCCAAAACACAAGCATTCAAGCGGTATGAGCAGTACAAAGGCGCTCCGACAAGCTTGGCACATTTGTTTGACCTAAAACTGGTTGTTCCGCGCGGGCAAAGCCACGTGAATGTTTGACCTTGGGCTGATCTGAGGTGCCACCACAGTGGGCATGGCACGGGCGGCCGGGGCGAGTTACCGTGACCTGGACAACGACTACCAGCACGAATATATGACGAAGGTGCAGCCGGCGCCCGCGGAATGCCCTACGGCGAAGAACAAGGCCAAGGAGGTGCTGGAGCAGGAGCCACAGGAATTGTTGCCTGAGCCCATCGCGGAAAGCGTTGTGACTGAGCCAGCAGCCATGGTCGTGCATGCTAATGCAGCAGGTCGGGGTAGCAAGGCCTTGCGCAAGCCAGAGACTTGCGATCGGGGCATGCAAACGAGCGAGTGCTGGTTTGCCAGTCTGTTGCAAGCCGTGGTGCAACAATCCAGGGCTGCGCGTGCCTAGTGTAGCCCACTTGCGGGTTGTGTTTTCGTTGCCTGGTGCCTGCCTCTGCTGAGCAAGGGTGGAAAGTGTTCAGCGGGGCTGGTGACCGAGCCAGCGCGTGTGGTTTCTGTTTTGGAGGAGAATGCTTGAGGTTTTGTTGGCTGTTTTTCGCAGAGGGGACAGCAGCAACAGGGAGGGAGCTACCGTGTGTTGGCAGAATTTGCTTGTGAGAATAAGAGTCTCTAAGACGATCACGCGCAAAGCCTGTGTGCAGATTTTTTGTGCAAACTTGCAGCGCTTGCATCAGGCACAATTGCGGGACGCATGTTGCACGTTGGCTGGAACAGCTTGTGTCAGCAGTTGCGACGGGGCTTGCGAAGTGTTGCAGAGGCACCGGTGGTCGGTGGCTATGCGTGGCCACTATCGGGGGGCCAGCGCGCACTGTGCCAGTTGCATTAGTGCAGCAGTTGATGCTTGACAAGAAAAAAAAGTGATCAGTCACACGTGCGTGGAGAGGGCATTGCGCGTGGGAAGCTCGTGTTTGCAATGTGTGCATTGTAGAGGGCGCGGCCATTGCTGTCACACGAACTTCTTCTGGAGCATGTTCTTGTGCTGTGCCACCCACCGCAACAGTTGTCTAGCTTGTTCAAAATCTCATCCCCAATGATTAGCGGATTGCGGATTATGCGGTTCACGGACTAGATTATGCGGTTTGCGGATTACGGATTATGGGTTGCATGGATTTCCCATGCTCCAACATGCGGTTTGGACCAGAAGAAGATTACGGATTAAGAAGATTACCCAGAACAAGGATTAAGCGGATTACGGATTGTGATTAGCCCCCCCGGGATTTCGGACAGGCTAGGTTGTTTTCTAGACCGTTGAACTTGAGCTTCATTTCGAATGGTAGTAGACCCGGTCTGGCCAGTTTTGTTGCAGGGCACATGTGGCAATTTAGCGTCGTGTATAAGTGTATGCGCTGCTGTATATGCGAATATGATCGCACATGGTTTGGCATGTTGGCCTGTCAGTGGCTACGCGCTGAGGTATACAAGTATATGCATTGTTATGAAGCCGCAATAGATATACGCGCTGTCGTAAAGTGTCTAAACCTTGGCCTGCAAACATGTGCACGAGTACGCGCTGCGGTATAGAGATACACGCGTCGTCGTACATAAGGGTATGCGCTGCGGTATACATGTATGTGTCGTCGTATTATATAAGTGTACGCGCTGCGGTATACATATATATATATATGTATATGCGTCGTCTATGTAAGTGTATGCGCCGCGGTACACATATATGTGCGTCGCCGTATATAAGTGTCTGCACTGCATGCGCTTCGGTATATATATCTATATATATGTGTCGTCGAACATAAGTGTACGCGCTGCGGTATACAATATATATGCGTCGTCGTACACAAGTGTATGCGCTGCGGTATACATATATGCGTCGTCGTATACAAGTGTATGCGCTCCGGTATACATATATATGCGTCGTCGTATACAAGTGTATGCGCTGCGGTACACATATATGCGTCGTCGTATACAAGCGTATGCGCTGCGGTATACATATATATGCGTCGTCGTACACAAGTGTATGCGCTGCGACATACATATCTATGCGTCGTCGTATACAAGTGTATGCGCTGCGGTATACATATATATGCGTCGTCGTATACAAGTGTATGCGCTGCGGTATTAATATCTATGCGTCGTCGTATACAAGTGTATGCGCTGCGGTATACATATATATGCGTCGTCGTATACAATTGTATGCGCTGCGTGTACAAATATGTGCGCTGTCGTATACAAGTGATCGCGTCGGTATACATATATTATGTCGTATACAAGTATACAAGTGTATGCGCTGCGGTATACATATATATGCGTCGTCGTATACAAGTGTATGCGCTGCGGTATGCACGTCGTCGTATATATGCGTCGTCGTATACAAGTGTCGCTGCGGTATATGCGGTATACATATGCGTCGTATACGCGTCGTCGTATACAAGTGTCTGCGCTGCGGTATACATATATATGCGTCGTCGTATACAAGTGTATGCGCATATATATACATATATACGCGTCGTCGTATACAAGTGTATGCGCTGCGGTATACATATATAGGCGTCGTCGTATACAAGTGTATGCGCTGCGGTATACATATATATGCGTCGTCGTATACAAGTGTGCGCTGGGGTATACATATATATGCGTCGTATACAAGTGTATGCGCTGCGGTATACATATATATGCGTCGTCGTATACAAGTGTATGCGCTGCGGTATACATATATATGCGTCGTCGTATACAAGTGTATGCGCTGCGGTATACATATATATGCGTCGTCGTATACAAGTGTATGCGCTGCGGTATATATATAGGCGTCGTCGATACAAGTGTATGCGCTGCGGTATACATATATATGCGTCGTCGTATACAAGTGTATGCGCTGCGGTATACATATCTATGCGTCGTCGTATACAAGTGTATGCGCTGCGGTATACATATATATGCGTCGTCGTATACAAGTGTATGCGCTGCGGTATACATATATATGCGTCGTCGTATACAAGTGTATGCGCTGCGGTATACATATATATGCGTCGTCGTATACAAGTGTATGCGCTGCGGTATACATATATATGGCGTCGTCGTATACAAGTGTATTCGCTGCGGTATACATATATATGCGTCGCCGTATACAAGTGTATGCGCTGCGGTATACATATATATGCGTCGTCGTATACAAGTGTATGCGCTGCGGTATACATATATTTGCGTCGTCGTATAAAAGTGTATGCGCTGGGGTATACATATATATGCGTCGTCGTATACAAGTGTATGCGCTGCGGTATACATTTGTTTGCGTCGTCGTATACAAGTGTGTGCGCTGCGGTATACATATTTATGCGTCGTCGTATACAAGTGTATGCGCTGCGGTATACATATATATGTGTAGTCGTATACAAGTGTATGCGCTGCGGTATACATATATATGCGTCGTCGTATACAAGTGTATGCGCTGGGGTATACATACATATATATGCGTCGTCGTATACAAGTGTATGCGCTGCGGTTTGCATATATATATATATATGCGTCGTCGTATACAAGTGTATGCGCTGCGGTGTACATATACATGTGTCGTCGTATACAAGTGTGTGCGCTGCGGTAAACATATATGCGTCGTCGTATACAAGTGTATGCGCTGCGGTATACATATATATATATATATATTCGTTGTCGTACACAAGTGTATGCGCTGCGGTATACATATATATATATATATATACGCGTCGTCGTATACAAGTGTATGCGCTGCGGTATACATATATACGCGTCGTCGTATACAAGTGTATGCGCTGCGGTATACGTATATATGGTCGCCGTATAAAAGTGTATGTGCCGCAGTATGGGTATATATGCGTCGTCGTATATAAGTGTACGCGCTGCAGTATACATATATATGCGTCGTATATATGTCTGCGCTGCGGTATATATATATATATATATTTGCGCCGCCGTATAAAAGTGTATGCGCTGCGTTATACATATATATATATATGTGTTGCCGTATATACGTGTGTGTGCTGCGGTATACATATATGCGTCGTCGTAAATAAGTGTATGCGCTGCGGTATACATATATATATATGTATATGCGTTGTCGTATATATGTGTATGCGCTTCGGTATCCACATATGCGTCGTCGTATACACGTGTATGCGCTGCGGTATAGATATTCATGTGTCGTCGTATATAAGTGTATGTGCGGCGGTATACATATACGCGTCGTCGTATGTAAGTGTATGCGCTGCGGTATACGTTTATATGCGTCGCCGTATATAAGTGTATGCGCTGCGGTATACATATATACATATATATATATATATGTGTCGCTGTATATAAGTGTATGCGCTGTATGCGCTTCGGTACACATATGTATATATATATGCGTCGTCGTGCATGAGTGTATGCGCTGCAGTCTACATATGCGCGTCGTCGTATACAAGTGTATACGCTGCGGTATACATATATATGCGTCGTCGTATTTAAGTGTGTCTATATATATATATATATGCGTTGTCGTATATAAGTGTATTGTCGTATACATTCATGATCGTGGTTGTGGCGCGCCACTTCATGCGATGTGCATGTTGGAATTTGCACTACTGTAAACTCATGCTGTTCTGGCTTTTAGGCAAGTATGTGAGCCTGCGTTTCTGTGCAGAGCTCAGGGGAGAGCAGCCCAGAATTGCTCAGCATTCCACAATTGAGTTCCTTTTTTGTTTGGTGGCTTTCTCAAAAATCAATCAACATATCAGTCTGTAGTCAATTTGGGAGGGACACTTGGGGGCAAGCTCTGAATTTGCCAACACACACACAACAAAAAACATAGATGGACTCACTCATTGTCTCATGTCCTTTAGGGTAGCCGCATTTTGTTTTTACTTTGGCTCAGATGAGAGCAGCCGGTAATCTTACTTCGGATTCATTTGGAGGACCCTACTAATCAGAGAAACCCACTCGCAAATAGATCGTTTCTAAACCCCCCGAGATTTGCCTGCGGATTAGACCGGCGGACTGTCCCAAGCGGACGGATAACGCCTTCCCATTCAGTGATTCGGAATGGCCTGCCCTTTTGATATGACGCACAAATTTACATAGTTTTGGGTAGACCTCTTTGATTCCAAGGTTGCTTTGTGACTCACCTTACTTGTTCGAACTGTAAACGACCTGTAAACGACCTTTTGGCTTCAAGTGGGTTTGGAAGCCTAATTTAGGTCAAGCTTTGGCATTTGGGCACCCATTTCGGGGCCTCTTTGAAGGTGATTGCCGGACGAGAGAGTTTGATCGGATTCAAACTCCCATGAATGGCCCTCCTTTTCCTTCCAGGTAAGAGGATGGCCACTCAACCCGCCTCCTTTCGGGTTCCATGGTGGTAAGGTACACCTGTTAAATGGCATATGGTTTCACTTCGAGTGGACGACACTTTGCCGGGTCGACTTCAACTCAGCGACGAAAGGGTCAAAGTTGAAGAATTGGGATGAGTTTGCAGGGGAAATGGGTTCGTGGATATCTATGAGGGTTGCAATTGCCAGTCATGCCCAAAGTGTTTGGTCATTTTGCGGGGCAAGATACATAGCATCATAGCGCGCCCAACAATTCCGCTGTGATCCGACATTCCTGTCCATCACGGAGTTGAAACCCACAGGACATCCCGACATCCCTTGTTGTTTAGCGTCAACACATGTCAGTAAGTGTGCACGTATTTTCGGATTTTGAGTGACGCAGGACTGTTAATGTTTTTGACACAGCCCTCTGCACTGAAGCGCGTCAGTGTGCGCACTCGAGCCATGAAGCTGCCGCCGATATTTTGTATCAACCTGAGGCGGCGTTCAGATAGAAAGCGGGCTATGAAAGCCAGGTTGCAAGCGCTAAAAGCAAACAAGAAAAGGTTCGTTGAAGCGGTGGATGGTTGCTTGACAGAACAAGTAGATGGATTTGGGATTATTTTCGTCATTTTGTTCAAGATGTTTCTCGTGACGGTTTTGACTAGACAACGTGAACATTTTTTGGCAAGGCGAGCAGCTGCGAGCTAGTGGCGGCAGGCTGCGAAAGCTCGAAAAGCAAGGGCAAGGAACGTTTTCGGCAACGTGGACCGCAGAAAGCGGTGATAGGGTCACAGTGCGCGCACGTCTGGGACGCTCTTATGGGCGCGGCATTCCGCAGCTGTGGCCTTTCATTGCAGCCGGTAGATCACATTTGAAGGCAGTCCAGTTGGCAGAGAAGGTTCTGGATCCATATGTGCTTTTGCTGGAAGATGATGCTGTTGCAACTGTTGCCACCAATGAGTTCCATCAAGTGCTGAAGAGTGCTATTGCAAAGCTCCCGCAGGCTTGGCTGAGCTTGCAGCTTGGAGGGCAAACAGCTGGAGCGGCGCCGCTTACAAAGAGGCGTGCCAGGGCGGTGCTGCCTGGTGGCTTCTTGGCGCAATGAAGTTTGTTGTTTTCTCTTCAAACAGCTTGCTGTATGAGGGTCTTGATTGATCTCTCAAGAACGCACCCCTGTCTGCTGGATGCCTTGCACGCCTTCTCGTGGCTCGTCTCCCAGCTTGTCTCCCAGATTCCGCCTGTCTGCTGGATGCTTGCAGGCCTTCTCGTGGCTTGTCTCCCAGCTCGTCTCCCAGCTTCCGTCTGTCTGCTGGATGTTTTGCACGCCTCCTGGTGGCTTGTTTCCAACTTCTGCCCGTCTGCTGGATGGCCTGCACGCTTTCTCGTGGCTTGTCTCCCAGCTTGTCTCCCAGCTTCCGCCTGTCTGCTGGATGCGCCCGCTGTGTCCGTGGCCGCCACCGCGCCCGCCGCCCAGCGCTGGGTGCTTGATTTGGTCTTGGATGGCTCAATGGATGCTTTCTTCGGACATGGTTCTAGGCCTAGGCTGGGTTGATTTTCGCAAAAAAAAATGTATAGAGCTACCCTTTGCATTTTTTATGGTGCCCGCTTCTTTTCTGGACTTTACTGGCGAGGCTTTGCGCTGAAGAGCGCAGAGCGCACATATCTGGCACACGCCGTTCTTTTGCACAAGCACGCGCTCCCTCAATTGCGGGACCTTTTGGAAAGAGGACTATCCAGCTTTGAGCACTTGTTGACCAAGCATTGACACGCTGTGTTTTGGGTGTTGCTTTCGCGTTTGGCCTGATGGCGTGAACTCGAACTAAGTCAGTCAAGGCGTAAAGCATGCTAATGACCCTGTGCGCAGGATACAGCCCAGATGGCGCCTTGGTGTCACTGCAGGGCCGCGAAGCACGCAGCTCTCGACGGACATGTTTCTGCATTCATCCAGCTCTTATGAAAGGCGGTGATGACTCAGATACATGCAGAGCAACAACGTGGGCCAATGCTTTGAAAACGGCTTCGGCTCCTAAGAAACGATGCTATAATGCGTCAGAGCTACTTGCCAGCAGTGTATGGTGTTTTTTCTGTTGCGATTTGTTGCGAAAAACAGCGGTGCAGTGTGATTTTTTGAGGGGTGCGGCTTTCCGAGAGCCTTGCGACCACTGCACGAGCGTCATGGAGACCCACTGCACGAGCGCACACATGCGCGTGCATGCATGGAGTGTTTTCCCTGTGTCTTCCCATGCGCTGCCTTTTTGAGGTTCAGAAAGGGCGTTGTTTGGTTGTTTCTCTTTGCCTATGCTGCTAGGAAGGGAGATGCGCCTATTTCTGCTGCAGCAATTTGCCGCATGAGATCCAGATTGGGAAAATCTGGTGGTCAGAAACACGCTGGCAATGGATCAAATGCACAGACAGTGCGGGCCAAGGAGCAGAAAGTGATGCCGCTAGTCTTATGTGTTTATGTTTGTGTTTGGTCGATGTTTGGCTACCCTTCCCAAAGAAAGGCTCTGGAAAAGGGTTTTTTTCTGCCAACAGGAGCTTACAGGAGGACTGCAGGTCAGTGTTTTTTTGTGCGAATTCTGCGTTCATGTGGACTTTGCCCTTTGGCAAGCAAAGGCGCTACGTTGAGCGCACCGGGATTTTCCCTTCCAAGCGGGTGGCTGAATCTAGCTGGGGTGTGTCCGGCACAGTTTGGAAGAGGCTGAAAGCTTCTGCTGAGACATGACGCAGGTCATTTCGGCTGTGTTTGTGTTTTGCCTCGCTTTTTTGAGCGACGCGCATAGAGCAGTGAGCCAGATTGTTCTTCAACGCTTTGGCTCGCCAACAGGCTGAGTTTGAGCTTCGAAAGTTTATCCAATTGTGTCTCAGCTGTGCATGGAGTTGCTTGAGCACTTTGTTGTGGATTTGCTTAATGTCCCGGCCATGCCAACTGGAGCTGCTGACCAAATTGTGTCAGCCTAGAGTTGCTTGAGCACTTTGTTGTGGATTTGCTTAATGTCCCGGCCATGCCAACTGGAGCTGCTGACCAAATTGTGTCAGCCTAGAGTTGCTTGAGCACTTTGTTGTGGATTTGCTTAATGTCCCGGCCATGCCAACTGGAGCTGCTGACCAAATTGTGTCAGCCTAGAGTTGCTTGAGCACTTTGTTGTGGATTTGCTTAATGTCCCGGCCATGCCAACTGGAGCTGCTGACCAAATTGTGTCAGCCTAGTTTTGGCCAGGTCTGTGCAACTGAAAGAAGTCGGAGGAAAAGCGCTTGCCATTGATAGTGATAACGTTGAAGTGCGGCCTGCAAGGCATGAGCAAAGTGGCATCGGAATTGCTTTTGATGTTGTAGCAAGTGGCATCGGAATCATTTTCAGGCCCTCGAGCAAAACAACAGTTGCCATTGGGGGACACTGTTTGATAATGACAATGCCCATGGTCCTTGGCCAGGCTGCCACCTGGGCTGCGGCGGGACACCTAGACGCCGCGCAGCGGCGTTGTCCAGAGCAGGCTTTAGCGCATTGGAGCTGTGCCGTGGTGCTTTTCTCAGATTAGTCCAACACGAAGAGGTTGAGCGCCTAGCAGGCTTTACTGGACTGGAGTGCCAGGCGTGCAAAGTGTTGCAGCATCAAGCCAGGTTCGGCCGGGCAGGCCTGCTGCTGTTGGGCGCGGATTGGCAGTTGATAGCTCGAGCGTTTGTCATGTGGTATTTACTGCTGATAGGAGAACCGACACTTCTGAATTTGGTGTCGTGTTTAGGGCTTGCGTCTGGACGGCACTGCAGCAGTCGGGCAGGTTGCTTTGTAGTGTCAGCCTTTATTTATTGCCAAGTGCTTCGTACTTCGACTTGGACGGCCGGCTGCGTGTGCGTGTGGGCAGTTCTGCTGGCAGCGTGTGCTCCATTGGCTGGCAAGCGGCCAACCCCAGCTCGTGGCGAAAGCTTCCCCACCATAAAGGTAGAACTCAGCCCGACAGACAGCGCCAAAGCGCGACTGCGCTGGCAGTGCAGAGGGCATGTCGTCAAGCAGCATGTAGAGAGATTGAAGCAGGATGGCTGCGCGGGTGAGAAGATGGATTTGGCAACGCCTTATCTTGCCGTGTCCGTGGCAAATGCAGAGCAGAAAGCAATCACGGATACCATCGGCCAGCGCAACTCATGGATTGACAAGTACGAGGCTTTGTCAGCGGGATTTGCCAAGCTTCGTGACACGACTGGCCGGACGCCGGCCAAAGTAAACTTTCCGGCAGTGAAGCTCGAAAAGATGCCTGACGGGCAAGCGCGCTTGCATTGGCAAGCGCGGGGCCAACAATTGCAGCAGTATTTAGACAGATTGCGCGCAGATGGCTTTCAAGGGAGCAAAGCTCAGTGGCGTTCGCCAGTGTTGACGTTCAGCCTAGCACAGCAACTGCTCCACGAGACAAACTGCAGAATTGATCTTCAATCTGGTTGGCTCGACAAGTACGAAGTTGTTGCACGCGTGATGAAAGAAAAGAGAGGTCAGAAGGTGCGCTTGGAGCTGGCAGCGGCAGCGCAGCACAGCGGCATGGGAAGCATGGAGGCTGCTGCGCACATGGAGCAAGTTCATGCTGCTTTGCAAGACGATTGTATGTTTGGTGTGAGAGATACTTTGCTGAGACTTCGGCCACTGGACTTGATGCAGCCCCGCAACGCAGAAGTCTGCAACACATTCACAGGCTTTCGAAATCTCGGCAACACTTGTTTCGCCAACGCTGTGCTGCAGGTCTTCATGCACGTGCATGCCTTGCGCTCGTGGGTGCTGGAGCTAGCGCCGCTGCATGCATGCTGCGATGAAGGCTTGAAAGCTTCTTTGCGGACCCTGCTGAAGCTTTGGGATTCTGGAAAGTGGCACACGATTGCTCCTGTGGGCTTTTTGCACAACGTGTTTCGCCTGGCAAGCGAAGCCCATGGCATGCTTGCAGGAGAGCAATGTGATGCAATGGAGCTCTTTAACGTTATTCACTCAGCACTGGGTGAGCCGTCCTCCCCGCGGGAGGTGCACATCATGCAGCACCTGCAACTGCCGCAGCACATAGTGAGATCCCCGCGTGTTTCAATTGGAGAGGCGCTGCGCGCAACGGCTAGATCAACCGGTCCCATGGTGCAGCTGCCCCCAGAAGTGTTAGTTCTGGGCATATTGCCATGGCATTTTGTGACAGAAACTGTGCACGAGTGGGTTGACACTTGCTTCACAGACTGGGACGCAGCAATTGATTTGACAGCTTTTTTTGAAGTTTCGACTGAAGTGCCCTGTGCATACCATGTCAAAGCCATTGTTCAGCACGTGCACGGTGGCGAAGGGCCCGTGACTCTAACAAGCGGACATTACATTGCGGCACTCAAGCAAGAGCAAGGCTGGCACCTTGCTGACGACAGCCGTGTCCAGCGGTGCACCATGGGAGTGCTTAAAGGAGCCCCTTACATGCTAGTGCTTGAGAGGGCGGACATTCCTGGCATTAGCCTGCAGCATGCAGTGGGCAGCGACGCTTTGGCTGAAGCAGACGCGTTGCTTGCACGCAGTGCAGCAACCTTGCATGTGAGCCACAGCCCAATCAATGAAGATGCGACAGACAGCAGCTCATCAAGCTGCCAGGAGCAACAGGCTGAAGAATCAGAAATAAAGCCGGCCAGTAGCTCTCTAGAGGTATGTGGCCCGGCGGCACACACTGAACGTGGTGGCAAAAGAGCAGGCCCAAGCGAGCCCGAAGTGCGAGGCTTGGCCAAATACTTCAAGTTGACTGCAAGCACAAGCTCAGGCGCTCCAGCGACAGCTATCAGCAGCCAACAAAACAGTGGGCGCGACCGGACTGGTAGAGACTTCACAAACAGAGATCAAAGCAGCAGGGATCAGGGCATCCGAGAGTGGGAGGGGCGTGGAGCTCCGAAAGCGCACCGGTCGGGCGCTGGCAAGCACCCCGCCGATCGTGCTGCAAGCAAGAGGGCGGACCAGCGTCGCAGATTGTCTGCAAAGGCGGCGCGTGATTGTGAGGTTGATCGTTCCGATCCGCTGGACACACAGCATACGCCTGTGATGCTTTTTGTCGATAGGATGACTTTGCCGCCACGCGCGGGGCCTGATGATTGCCTGCGGACTTTTCCCGACGAGCCGGAGCCAATGCCGCCCATTTCTTGTTTGTTGAAAGGATGCGAGCACGTGTGGCTCAACAGCAAAGAACAATTTCTGGAACACTGTGACCAAAAGCACGAGGGCTATCAGGCCTACAGGCTTCGAGTGATTCACCTGTTGTCTGCCCAGGTTTTTCAAATACCTGGGTCGTTGCAAAGGTCTGCATTGCAAAACTTTGCAGAGTTTCAATGTCGTTCTGAAACTGCTTGGCATCGCTTCACGCCAGCGATGAGGCAAGAACTTGCAAGCGGCAACGCGCTCAGCCAAAGTGATAGATGGACGCCCAGAACCTGGACCGCGTGTTGTGTATGCGCCACGCAAGACTGGAGTGAAAACATGTGTTTCCAATACATAGCTGGGGCCAAGTGTTGCTTCGAGAGCCCCTTGGCTGTCGCGCAGCTTTTGGACCCAGAGCGCTACATTAAGATGTGGCCTGAGGTGCCGGCTTCTGAGGTGAGAGCTTCAAGTGTCACATTGCAGTTTGTAATCGGAGGACAGAAATGCCTCACAGGCCAACGGCTTTTGTTGCACAAGCGGCGGGTGACAACGCAAGCTGCGTGCGGCGAGGAGACGGCTGCTTTGTGCCTAGGCTGCTTCAAGTCTCTGCGGAAGACCAATCCAGAAATGCCAGTAGACGCGCTAGCCAATGGAAGATGGCTGGGCAGACATCCTGAGTGCATGAGGAGCATGCCGTTCGGCCACCGTTTGCTGCTGCCAACTCGCCGTGTTGTCATGACCAAAGTCGTGTTTACAGCAAATCCAAAAAACCCGTGGGAAAGATCGCATTCCAACAAGGGCCTGGACGGCTTGACGATGGTGGTGGAGCAAGCTGCTGCGGCAAAATGTGTGCTGGAATACCCGCCCTCGGATTTGGGAGAGAGCTTTGAAGCATTGTTTGTGGGAGTTGATCCAGATGACCGCAGGAGAGCGCAGTGTTTTCCCATCAACAAGGAGTTGTTTTTAGCGCAACACGATTTCCTGCAGAAATTCAGCGCTCCAAACAGAGCTGCTTTTTTCAACAAAGAACTTGTAGATGGTTGGACCACTGGAGAAACGCCAGCCTTGATTTCGGCGAAGTTTGCAGATGTCCCAGTGGTAGAGCAGGAAGAAGTCGATATGGAAGAGATTGGAACAAAATATCGCGGGCCAGTAGATGCTACCGTTGCAGCTGCAGATTTGGGAGAGAACCAGGAGAGCCTTCCCTGGACATTTCTGTGCCCAGACACGGTGGCATTGCATCCGGAAACGTGTTGGCAGGTTGCAGCGCAAAAGCTGCAGCGCTTGCAGACCGAAGCAGAAGCAATCAAAAGAGAAGAGCATTTAGCAGAGCTAATTCAGGACAAAGTCCGTCGCACAGCCTTGCTGCAAACAGCCAAAGAGTTTAGGGAAACCGTTGGCGCCATGTCATCGGAAACCTTCTTACGAGCAATCGAGAAAGCTCTGCAAGCAGAAGCGCCTGGAGATGCGCAGCCTTGCAAGGAACCAAGCGCATCCAAGTGTGGCGAAGAGCAGCGCGGTGCAAGTGCAAGCTTTGACGCAAAGTGTGCCGAAGATGGGCAGCCACGGTTAGTTGTTCCAACGCGGCCAAAGTTTGCCAACATGTGGGAGCCCGGGTTCTGGCAACAGTGGTGCCCTATGTGCTGGTGTTACGGAGATTTCGTGCAACCTGGCAGCTTCAGTTGTTTTTCAATCTATGTCGTGTTTTGAGCTTGGCCTGCCATTCTGGCTCAGCTGAAAGCTATAGGGGTTCTAACTTCAAGTAAAGAATGGGTCGGTGAGACTCAGATTTCCGGCCAGGTGCTGGTGCTGTTACAGGGTGCTGTTGCCGGGTGTTGCTGCAGGCCGAGACTCAGAATTGCGCAGCTGCTGCAGGGCAGGGTGCTGCTGCTGCAGGCCGAAACTCAGAATTGCGCAGGGTGCTGTTGCAGGGTGCTGCTGCCGGGTGCTGCTGCAGGCCGAGACTCAGAGTTGCGCAGGGTGCTGTTGCAGGGTGCTGCTGCAGGCCGAGGCTCAGAGTTGCGCAGGGTGTTGTTCCAGGGCGCTGCTGCAGGCCGGGCGCTGTTGCAGGGTGCTGCTGCAGGCTGAGACGCAGAGCTCCGGAGCTCTTGAGGCCGAGACTCAGAGTTGCGCAGGGTGCTGTTGCAAGGTGCCTTTGCAGAGTCCTGTTGCAGGGTGCTGCAGCAGAGTCCTGTTGCAGGGTGCTGCAGCAGAGTCCTGTTGCAGGGTGCTGCCGCAGCCCGAGACTCAGAGTTGTGCCGGGTGCTGCTGCAGGGTGCTGTTGCAAGGTGCTGCAGACGGCGAGACTCAGAGTTGCGCAGGGTGCTGTTGCAGGGTGCTGTTGCAGGGCGCTGCTGCAGGCCGAGACTCAGAGTTGCGCAGGGTGCTGTTGCAGGGGTCTTCCGGCGCGCCGAATCCCGGCACCGTAGGCTTCCCGCAGTCTTCCCGGAGTCAGTTCTTCTGGCTATCATCTCGCGTTGGCGAAGCCATTTGAGAGGCGGCGCGTTAAGCAAATCCACCAGAACATCGGCTCTGAGAGGCGGCGGGTCAAGCAAATCCACTGAAACTCCGGCAAGCGAATTGCCGGAGCACTCCGTTGTGAGAACTATTTTGGCTGCTCTGCCGGGCGGCGTGGCATGGTATTGGAATGGGCATCTTTAGTTCGTTGGCTGACAACACATTCTTGCTATCTGGGGTCTATGTTGGTTTCATTATACCAGGTTTTGATTTCGACTCAAATGGTGTCGCTTTCGGCGGTTTGGGTCCAGATTCCTTTGTCCATGCAAACAGGTCCCAGACGGCGTTTTCTAGCTTTAAGATCTGCATCGCTGTTGCGCAGGTTTTTGGCAGTCAGCGCATCAGCGAGCCATTTTCATTTGACGGGACCCCTTAGATATGTGTTAACTGTGCCAATTACTGGGCCCACGTGTTTTTTTGCCAGTCGTGCTGAGGTATGTACAAAAGAATGTACCCAGTCGTGCTGATAAAAACATCATGTTACAAAAGGGGATTGAGTTTCAGATGCATGTTTTGTGTGCGTTTGAGGGCCGCCGTGCTGAGGTATGCAGACCCACGGCTCAATGAAAAGCCTTATAAGCAGCCAACGTTTCGCCAATTTTGCAAGCAGCTGTGCCGCAGGGAGGAGTTGGAATATGACATGTACGAAAATGAGAATTACCAGGCCGAACTCTATGGAGAAAATCACTGGGATCATCAGCCAGACATTGACAGTTTGCTGCAGCGTTGCGCGCAAGCCGATCGCAAAGAGTTTAGAGACTTGATTGACGACGCATCGTGCAAGTTTGGAGTGAACCGGTTCCGAAAGGATCCTTATGCTTTGCTGGTGTTGTCTAGTTTTTGGAGGCTCATGTCCGGGTTCACGGCAGTGAACATTGCTATGCGTATTCCGGGGATCCAGAATCAGCTTAAGGAATTGGCGCAACTGCCAGAGCAGCTAGCCATGACTTCGGCAAGAGAAGGCGAGAATGATGGCATGATGGGCTTGGTGCAGCGTGCTTCGCACTTGTTCAGCCTGATCACAGGCAAAGTGGTCGGCTCGAACGGCTACAGGGTCTCCTGCAGGCATCATTTTGCTGCGTTCACAGTGCACTTCGGCGCTCCTCTAATCTTTTGCACGCCAAACATTGCCGACAATCGCAACTTTTTGATCCTGCTCCCCCAGGGCATGAAAGTGAATTTGGACGTGAGTGCAGATCCTAGCATTGAGTTGAGCTATGAAGAGCTGCGCTTGAGAGTTGCCAGCGACCCAGTGGGGCAGTGCATAGTGGTGGAATTGCTGCTGCGCTTGTTTGCGCTGCACTGTCTTGGTGCATTGCCCGACTGTGTGTCACAACCAGAGGGCGTGCCGTTGGAGCGCCAGGACTGGGTGAGCGACGGGGTGGCTGCGTCACTGATGTCCCTGGGCTGCTTATGTATTCTGCAGGCAGCACGGGGCGAATTGGAAGCAAGCGGCCGCGGAGCTTTGCATGCCCATTGGGAGGTTTGGCCGGTGTCTCAAACAGTGCAGCAAGCCATGTGCGCATACGCGGGCCTACCGCCGTCCGAGCAAATGGCCAAACTGAAGCAAGTCGTTGCGCAGTGGCTAAATTTCTTTCAAAGGACGCACCACAGCAGTGTGCAGCACTTGCCCCTGGTTCATGGCGGCAAGGAGCCGTGGCGCGACCCCTTGACAATGACAAAAGGCATGCTTGACAGATGTCGAATGGATGGACAGTCAGAGACTCTGCCTGGTTACCATCGCAAGCCCCGGCCTTTGGCAACCAAAGTGCCTGCGACTCTCTTGCCAACGAGGTTGCCTCCTGATTCTTTGTATGAGGTGCCTGACACAGCTGAAAGCCCTGCCCCTGTGCCAGAGGCGGCAAAGAAGAAAAAACCAATTCGTGGTCAAACCTTGACGGCTTTTCCAACATATCGCCGAATATGCGTGCTTCAACAAGACGGAAAAGAAAGTTGCTCCAGCACGGAGCTGTCCGCCGAGCAATGGCGAAGTGCTCATGTTGAAGACGCATGGCACATTCAATCGCGGGCCATGATACATGTTTGCGGCCCATCCTGTTGGAAGTACAACAAGACAGGCACGCGAATTTGCAGGCACCATTCCTACCACATAGTTGTGCTTGAGCCAGACCCAGACAGTGAGATGCCGGCTGAAAAGCAGATTAAGCTGCGCAGGGATGGCAAGCCGCTCAACAACCAACTGTTTGTGCAAGAGGAGGCTGCCAGAGGCAAGAGAGGCAGAATTGCGCCAATTGTGGTAATGCCGTTTGAAACCATGACAAATTACATTGTTGCAGCCAGCCTGCGCTGCAATTTTGACAACCAGTCATTGCTTTACCTGCCTCCCCGTTCTGTTCTCCCCTTGGCACAGTTGCCGAACATCGGCCCCATGCCTGAATTTGCGTGGATGTCGCGCACTGAAGGCGATCTCGAGCCCAAATGGCTGCTTGACGAGCGCCTACCACACACGGAAACAGAAGAAGGCTTGGGCAACTGTGAAGAGCTAATGCAAGAGCTTGAGGCAGAATGCAGAAGTGCGTTCCAGGACGCGCACAACACGGGCTTCTACATCAACCAGTACACCACAAAAATCAATGCTCTCGGGGATGCCTTGATGCAAGGCTTGCGCCGGGCATGTGACAGATTGCAGTCAGAAGAGGCAACCCGTGTGAACACTGAGAGCTCCCAAGCCTCTGCTCAGCAGAAAAGCAAGCAGCGAATCGCAGCATTGTTGCGCAAGATGGTGCATTTGATGAACTCACTGCAAGTCAAAAGCGGCTCTGAGCTCGTTTTTCCAATGATGTACGATCACATGTCTTTTGCAACGCACCGCACGTGGGAAGTGAACCTGAGAGTTGCGTATGCTAAAACGCTGAATAGCTGGGAAAAGTATTTTGATGGCAGCCTGAGAGCACTTCGAAAGCCAGAGTCAGAACTTGCGCAAGCCATAGGGTTTGTGCTGCCAACCAGCATGACAGGCAAAGAGCGCGAGCTTCCCCCAGGATGGCTGTTATTGCCTGCTCCGCAGCCATTGGCAAGTGAAATCGAGGACATGGACGGCCACATCTACATAAGCCCGCAGGGGTGTAGGTTTACATCTCTTGCCGCAGCTTTGCAGCATGCCAAAAAACGTGGCAGCATGGATCACCTTGCCAGCAGAGCCCACACTTTGAAGCACGAAGGGCTAGACGCATCAAATTCCGTGACGGTTCAGTTTACCTCCAATCACGAGGACTACATGCATCGCTGTCAGTCTGATTTGCTCGCCCCTTTGCCCGCGTACGTTTACAACATGTGGGTGTACACTGCGAACAAAAAAACAGACCAGGATCCTCACCGCGACATGTACCTTGACATTCCGTTCAGCTCAGATTACAGAGCAAAGCAAGCAATCAAAATACAGCGAGTCAGCATAGTTCCTCGTGTGCCAGAGATTTCTGGCATTTCTGTGCCATCGCCAGACATAGACCCTCACAAAAACTGTCTCGTTAAGTTGTTGCTGTTCAAGCCGTACAACGCACTAGATGAGATGGATGACCAGGGCAATCCACTGGACCCATACCAGTGCTTGTTTACAGACTCTAATGCGCCTGGAAAGCGCTGCAAAAAGGATCCAGACTGTAACCCATATGATGCTTTCGTGAGCGCGTGGCAGCACTACTGGACATCAGAGGTTCTGCCGCATGCCAGCGCAGCGCATGCAAAAATCGCCATGCAGAAGAACTTTCCCACCATCTGGGAGACTGCAGAGGTATGCAATCACATGGCAACATTGGCGGCAAAAACTCGTGTTACTCTCCAGGCCAAGCTTGCTGCCCGCTTGGAAAGGGATTCAGCAAGCAGGCTAACTCTACCGGAGTATTGCGCCTACATCGTTCGAAAAATTGCAGCCAACTTGGACGCTTATGCCAGAGCAAAGTCAGCTCCAAGAACCAAAAGTTATGCCATTGACGCAGACGCTGTAGATGATCCGACCATCTACAGAAGCTCTGCTGCCGAAGACAACGCAGAGCTTTTTGACGCAGCGCAAGATGACGCGCTAGATCCAGATGATGAGGGGATTGTGAAGCTCAAGGCCGGTGAAGCGCCATTGAAAGTGCACCATGCCCTCAGCCAAGAGGGCCGGCTTAAAGTGCTAGGTTTTCACCGGCAAAGGGTGTCCAAGTTTGTGAGAGAAATGGTTAGTGCTGGCCTTTTGCCTTTAACCTCTGATCAGCAAAAGCTGCGAAAGGTTGCGGAAAGGTTGCCCCAGAAAGTTGGACCCCCCGCGGCTGGCCAGATCTGGAAAGCGACACTACCACCAGTAACGCAACTGATGGTGGAAACTCAGCGAGAAGGTTTGGCCCGCAAGCAGCCGGCAGTAGATGTTGAGGCACCTGCCTCAGACCCGCCGGTGCCAAGCAGTGTTCTTCAAGAAGCTGGCAATCCAGAGGTGGAAGCTTTTTGGCAGCACTTGAAAAGGCCTTCTTACCGTATGGCCGAGAGAGTGTTGGCTTTTGAGCAAGATAAGGCACGAGGCTTTGAACTGACAGCCGAGCAGAGAGCGTTGTGCAGGTGGTTCGGCGAAGCACTTGATGTAGCTTTTGAGGAAGAGGGCAAAGGGGTACCCGTCAATCAACGCACCCAGAAAGCTTGCATGCTTATGGGAGCCGGCGGGACAGGAAAGACAACCATAGTTTTGAAGCTGCTGCTGGAAGTGTTTATTGAGTACTTCCCCGCAATGGACAGCCGGCAACGTTTCATGATCACCACATTCAGCCATGCGCAGGGCGATGCAATTTCGAACGAGAAATTTAGAGCCAAGACAGTGCACGCAGCAGCGAGCTACAGAGTCGCGAGCCTTCGCAACAGAGACCTAGCTTTGAAAACCAAAAGAACGGAAATGGAAAGCCGCTGGCGGTCCATTATTTTCCTGATTGAAGATGAGGTGTCTCTCATTCCGGCCGGGGTCCAAAACATGTTGCTCTACCGTGTGATGCGGGCCAGGCAGAACATGCATGTTTTGAAGCCACATGAATACGGCCACACAGGGCAGCTTTTTGGAAAAATTCCCATTGTCCTCATATCCGGTGACTTTCTTCAAATAAAGCCCGCTATGGAAATTTCCTTGGCGGATGACCTCAGCGCGGCACACGGGCAAAGAGTGTGGGCGGAGCATCAGGTGGCCCAGGATGCCACGCTCGGGATTTGCGATGTGGTTCGGCTGACAAAAAGCAAACGATATTTGGATGAGCACCTCCCTGGAATCACAGCTGCTATGCGCGCAAGCAGGCCGGAAGCACCTATGCTTGAGGCTCACTTGGCTTTGTTGCGGTCTCGCAGGATTGAAGATTGCAAGAATGAGCTAGAAACCGACTTGTTTGCCAACGGCCATGTTGTTGGCTTGTACTGGGAGAATATAGCGCGCAGCATGGTTGAGCGAGCCCACAGGGATGCTCGAAAACTTGATGTGCCTCTTTTTTGCCTGCAGGCCGCGGACCAACGACACAAGCTAGCTAGCAAGACACTTGACCAACAGATCACACACAATTTGCTGACAATTCCAAACCTGCACAAGACCGGCAAGCTGCAGGGGATGCTTTTGATACATGAGCAGATGGTCGTGCGCCTGACCGACGTTCTGTCTTCAGAGCTCGGCCTTGTGAAAGACAAACTTGGCCGAGTAGTCTCGGTGGAGCTCCATGGGGCCGACAAGAAGCGATTGGCCAACCTGCCGCCTGGATACACTCATTTTTTTCCCGACTTTATGGTTACAGGAATCTGGGTTGAGGTTCAGAACTTCAACGGCGCACCTTTGGCAGAGCACTTGCAGGCTGCTGGCCAGAAGCGGGGGCTGGCGCCGGAGCAGCTTGCAAAGGCCTCTTCGCTGCTTTTTGTTGAGCTCGCCCACGCCGAGTTTAGCGTAGAGCTCACGGTGGAGGGCGAGAGCCATCGAGTGCAGGTTCTCCGGTGGCAATTCCCATTGACCCATGGGATGCTTCGCGCTGCATATGCGGCACAGGGCTTAACCTTGGAGGGCGGTGTTGTCATCGATTTACGCCGCGCTGGCGGTCTTAGCGACGACAACTGGTGGCTATCCTTGTACGTAATGCTGTCCAGGGCGCGCAAGTTGCAGAATATGATTTTGGTTGGGTACACGGCGCAAGTCGAAGACCTCTTGAGACGTGGCCCGCCAAGTAGCCTCATCAAAATTGTTGAGAGGCTCGAGCAGAAAGCCGAGGTCACCATGTCGGCGCTGTCGGACTGGCCTGTGTATGACTCGCTCCGGCGGTCAGCTGGCATTTGAAGTGCATCAGTACGACCAAATGATGAAGGAAATGATAAAGGAAAAGTTGCTTGTGTCAGCCTAGAGTTGCTTGAGCACTTTGTTGTGGATTTGCTTAATGTCCCGGCCATGCCAATTGGAGCTGCTGACCAAATTGTGTCAGCCTAGTTTTGGCCAGGTCTGTGCAACTGAAAAAAATCGGAGAAAAAACGCTTGCCATTGATAGTGATAACGTTAAAGTGCGGCCTGCAAGGCATGAGCAAAGTGGCATCGGAATTGCTTGCTTGTGTCAGCCTAGAGTTGCTTGAGCACTTTGTTGTGGATTTGCTTAATGTCCCGGCCATGCCAACTGGAGCTGCTGACCAAATTGTGTCAGCCTAGTTTTGGCCAGGTCTGTGCAACTGAAAAAAATCGGAGAAAAAACGCTTGCCATTGATAGTGATAACGTTAAAGTGCGGCCTGCAAGGCATGAGCAAAGTGGCATCGGAATTGCTTGCTTGTGTCAGCCTAGAGTTGCTTGAGCACTTTGTTGTGGATTTGCTTAATGTCCCGGCCATGCCAACTGGAGCTGCTGACCAAATTGTGTCAGCCTAGTTTTGGCCAGGTCTGTGCAACTGAAAGAAGTCGGAGGAAAAGCGCTTGCCATTGATAGTGATAACGTTGAAGTGCGGCCTGCAAGGCATGAGCAAAGTGGCATCGGAATTGCTTTTGATGTTGTAGCAAGTGGCATCGGAATCATTTTCAGGCCCTTGAGCAAAATAGAGGAAAAGTTGCCGGTGTGGAGGGTGGGGATGGTTCGAAGCCAAGTAATTTTCTTGTGTAAAGGGAGTTGTTGTAGAGGGCGGTTTAGTTCGTCCCCTTTTGTGGTGTCGGGTTTGACTGAACATTGTGTTTTGTAGGGTGGTTTTTGCAAAGGGCGGTTGGGTTGTGGCATCCGTTTGACAGCTTCATGTTTAGAGCTAGTAGCTGGACAAGAGAACGTTTCTTTTGTAGAGCCGGGTTGCCCTGTTTTAAGACCATCTCAGGATATATGGTTGAGGTGTTCGACATGAGGTTTGCTCAATACTTTTACTGCCATCTACAGTCACCAAACTACCACTTGTAAGTGGGGCTTACCAAAGTCCAATGTCGCTGGGACACTTTAAAAATTGAAAGTGGCTCATACCTTTTGGTTGCCAAGTTGATCTGAGTTTCCCACCTCGATTTTAGGACTTTCAACCACGCAAATCCATTGATTGTTCCATCTGCCGGCATACAACAACATAAATTGGGCACCCGCCCCCGTAAGATACATAAGGTAGGGGGGATTCTGAAATGGAGCATGCCATCAGGATGGGGGATCATTTATAGTTTCTCATAGAACGGTGCCAAGCAGCCTGGATTGAGCTTCTTGTGGACACTGCACATTGTTCCCCACCTTCGAAGAGCAACATTTCGTATCGCTTTGCTCTCTGTTCTTGGTTGATAATTATGGGGGGGGGGTTGAGTCGCAGGACTTATATGACCCCTGTTTATACCCACAGGTTGGTACCTCACTTGAACAGGGGAATTTTATAGTTGTGCTATGCGGGACATACTTATTCCCCTTAAGATCAAGCAGCCAAGGGCAGATCGGCTAACTTCGAAATTCCCCTAACCCTCGTTTGGCGGTTTCTCAAGTAGCGATCCGCCACCATGGCGATGGTTTTGTTTTAGCTTCCCTGTCAGTACCAAAGCGGGGTGGGAACCCCACTTTGAGCAGATCCTGTTTGCTCCCTATGATCTCCCTTTAAAACACCCCCCCTCCCAAAAAGGACAAACTCAAACAAGCCCTATGCTTGTGGTTTTCATTTTAACACAACCCCCCCCCCCCCCCCCCCCCCCCCGGCAAGAAGAAAAACACCCTCAAAAATCCGAGTCACATCCAACGTCTCCAGGGACGAGAGCGGCGCAGAGGAGGCGCTCGAGGCGCTGCCTTCGCTGCCCGCCAGCGCGAAAGCCGCGCTCGCGGAGTTCCTTGCGCGCCACGTGACGCTCGGGCGCAGTGGGGGGCTTTCCGCCGCCCGGGACGGCGAGGCGCCGGTTTGGGCGGTGGCTCCTTCTTTTTGGGGGGGTCATTTTTTGGGACCCCACAAAATGAGGGGTTTCTTGGTGTGTCCCACAAACACCACGAAAAGAAGGGGTAGCCTTTTTACCCCATGTAGGGCTGAGTTGTTTTTGAGATGAGACCCGTCTTTGGGATTGATTGAAAGGGAGACCAAAAGGAACGCCACCATGTTTCTGTGGGCTAAAGTTAGAAAGCGGGGGTTCCCTTAAACCATTGAACTTAGTAGGGCCTTAGTAGGGAAGCGCCTGCTTGAGTGGATGGGAGGGTACAGGCCCTGGGCCCTCGAAACAACCCTTTTTGAGAACCCCAAACGCAGTCGAATCCAATTTTTAGGCTAGCCTTTACTCGAGGTGGGCCTCAACACATGAGCGTGGGCAAGAAAGGGCCAAACTCAAAGCCATAGGCCGGGGCTTTTCTAGGGCAGGATGTGGTTCTTTTGGGTGTTGTATTTTTTTCGGTGTAGCCACGCGTGGCGCTCCGAGGCCCCAGCGCGCCGCAGCAGACGACCAGGAGCGGTTGGCCAATCCAGCCTCCTTTGAGAACGTGAAGGGGTTCGTTTGATGTCCCTTTTCCGTGCTCAAGTACCTTCACGTGCTGGTGACTTCCGGACAAGCACAAAGACACTTGGCACTGGAATCATTTTGTTTGCTCGCCCCAGTCGGCGTGAGTTCCCGTGGCCCTCTTGCAGAGGCCTAAGTTTGAGAAGCCCCTCCCCCTATGAACACTCGAAGAAAGCCACAAGGGATAGTTCATGGGAGGTCATGCCGAAGTTTAATTGGGACCATTGCGCAAAAGAAAGGGGTGGCCACATTTGTTGAAGGGTCAAACAAGAAAAGACTCCAGGTTTCTTATTCTTGTCCTCTGGTTGCAGAGTTGATGTTGCCGAACCCAGCCCCGGGATCTTTAGTTCCCGCTCCCTCACAAAGGGGTTTCACCACTTTGCGTTTGAGCGCACTGTTTTGGTGGCCACAGTGGCACGGACTTTGGGGGGCGGGGACGCCAGCCGGGCCGTGGGGCGGAAATGAGCGACGCTACCAGGAGCTCCTGGTGCTGCTGCGAGCGCTAGAGCCAGCTCGGCGAACTTATGTCAATTTGGTGATTCAATGCGTGCTGGGAGTCTCCATGACCCCTAGAAAGTGAGGTTGTGGGGTTACGGGAAACCATGCGGGAAGTCGAGTGTTGAGGGTTGTCCGTACAGTAAAATCCTTCTGTAAAATCCTTCTGAGTATTGAAAATAGGGTTCATTATCCGAAAGAAGGGGTGGCCCCATGTTTCAAGGGTCGGAAGGGGAATTCAGGTACAGCGAATGGAATCACTGGGAATGCCCCAAACGTCACTCGCCGGTTTCGACCCCCCTGTTGGTTGGTAGTTAAAGGGAAGCTGAAAGTAGACCAAGAGTTTTAGCGGAGCACTATTTTGAGAATCTCCCATATAAATATATATGTATGTATATGCATATACTATGTAGATATATATATATATAAGCCCTTCCCCCCAATGAAAAGATCCTCCGCTGAATTGCATGCCGGCCTTTATGTCTTCAGCGCCAGGCTGCTGGCGCTGCCGGACGCGCGCCAGCCTCCTGGCGAAGTGATCGGAAAATGGGGGGTGGTCTCCTCCATGTTCTGGGAAAACTCTGGTGGGTAATGGGAACCTGGTCGAGCAATAGGAGGTTTCAAAGACCCCTGTTGTTTAAAAGGCCCTTGGTTGAGTACAGTTTCATAGACCCCTGCTTGATTAATAGAGGGCGTCCCTTTTAGTAGGGATTCATCACTTTTGGAGCCCAGATGTGGACCAAGAAAAGGTGCAACTGGAAGCTTTTCCACCACCAGGTTGGGCCCCATGCCACGTCATAGGGGAACCACTGTCCGCAGCTTCGGAGTTTTGAGCGCACAGGGTGACCGTTTCACTTTGAGAACCCCGCGCTGTCACCACCCATCACAGTCACCTTCAATTCTCACTGTGCCTCTCAAGATCATTGAACTTTGGTGAGCTCCAGTTTCCTTATGGTAATTTGGTGAGGCTACAATCTAAGAAACCATCTAGAGGAAATTCTCCAGGAAGTTGGCCCAAATCCCTGGTCTTGGTGGGTATTTGGCTGACTTCCCGGTGAATGTTTATAGTTTGGTTAGCTTCCAGGTCTTTGGATGCCGCCACTCCGCCTCAAACCAGGTGTATGGCACTCGGCGATCCGCAAAAATGGGATGGGATCTATTTGTTGGCTTCGAAACAGGAGTTCCATACCAAAGGGAACCCTGGATTAAGCCCTCGAAAAGGTGTGTGCACATGAATCTGGGGCTCACAGCAAAGGAATCCCCCACTGAGTATGGTTCTGGTTATCCGAACAATTTTTCTGGGGAGCCCAGCCTTTTGCCATCCGTTTGTTGGGTGTGTCTTGTTTTTGCAGGACCCCCTCCTTTTGGTGTTCAAAAAAGAAGCCACCATCAAAAGGTACCCTCACAATCCCTCACAAAAGACGCAACAATGGGGCCCTGAACCTTTCTTGTGGGTACTGGCGCATTTTGTAAGGGTCATGAAGACTCCAGGCACCCTCAAGAAAAGACGCACCATGGACGTTTTGAAGCCGCCTCAGAGGTATCTCCACTTGTGCCTTGCGCCGGTTCTGGTGATTTGCCTGGGCACCCGCGAGGAGTCAGGCCCCACCAAGGGGGGGGAGGGTTCGCAAAATATTCGCGAGGTGCGAGGTGCGTCTGAAACCAACAGGAACGCCATCATTTTTCAGGCAGCTTTAACAGCACTTATGGGAACAATAGGTAAGCTTCCTCGGCTGGTGCTTGAAGCGGCAGCATAGGGAGCTCTGTGTTGGGACGGCAGTATTTTGCAGAAAGGCAAAGAAGCAGGGACTGGAAAATTCAGGTTTTTGGAAGTGGTGGAAAAGTACGATTTTGGGGACATGGAGAAGGCGTGGAATATGTTCTTTTTTTGGGCGGGGGGGGGGGGGAAGGAAATGAACAACAGAACCCCTCATTTCAGTCAACACTAAGATGCTTTCTCAAACTTCTAACTTCCCTTAAGCAGGGATTGAATCTGCCTGATTTGATAGCCACAGTAGCATTTGTCAAACCGCTATGATTTGAACCAGGCTTTTCGAGTTCCCGCTTTCTCTCGAGTTTCTGAGGACACACAACTGAAGCGGGCTGTTCCTAAATATATATATATATATATATATACATATATACATAGAATGGGAACCCCTTGTTAAGGGTAGACTAAACATGTTTCAGAATGAGAACACATGTTTTTGGTCCTTGGTGCACCCTTGGGCGTCCAGTAATCTGTGCATGGACTGTAAGAACCTCGCGGACCCTCGGAGGTCAAGACACACGAGTGTCCGCATCTGATCCGACTTTTCTTCTGGGACGGGGTCTGGCTCAACATGAAAGAGCTAGGGCACACTTTTAGTCTTTTCCATCTACTATGCCATTTTGGGGATTCCAATTTGAGCAGCCAGAGGACCCCATGTACATCTCAGAAGGAGACTGGAGGCACCTGCATTCTCCATCGGTTCGGTTCGGACAGGCGAATGCCCGCGGGGCGACGAGCCCCGGCGCCGCGCCGCAGGCGCACAGCTCGAGAGGGCCCCTTTGTTCAATGACACATGTAAAGGATGATGTCCAGTTCAAGGCTTGTCCCCAATTCTTGGGGGTTTGAATGGTCATGAGACGCGAGTCAGTACTCATTCGCCAGGCAAAAAGACAGAACCTACAAGCAAGCAATCACTTGATCATGGGTGAGGTTGCAAACTCCCGGTGGCAATTTGCCCATAATCAAGAACTACAAACTGAACGCTATGATCCTGACTGAATTTGGCTTTGTCCACACAATCCCCTAATTGCCCGCTCCCTCAAAGTGAACGAACCAGACATAGGGGTTTGTCTCGAAATAGCGAGGTATTATTGGTGGCTTTCCCTTAGGTTGCCAAGAAACCATAAACAAAAAGGTACCAACGCAGACGCGCCCAAGGTGTGCACCTTTTCGGATGTGGATTATGAATAAGGCTAGTCCCATGGGCTCAAACATTCTTGGGTCAAACAAGGCCAAGCTCGGCCAAACGAGCCACGGCCAAACTCCCCCAAGAGGTGGGAGAATTAGGTCTCCTCCCCTGGCTTTGCTTTTTGTGGGGCGATTTCGACCCCAATGTCCCCAAATGAAGCATGGGCATCTTGACCGAGCAAATGAACCTTGGAAAGTTTAAGTCTGGCTGGAGTCTCCAGACCTTTCTGAACATGGGGTCATGACCCTTAAGGAGCAATGGCCCAATCTTGAAAGGGTCATGGAGACATGGAGACTCCAGAGGGGGGTTGGGGGTTGGGGGTTTCCCCAGCCCAAATCCACCGCGCAAAGGCGCCCGGAAGCGCTGATTCTTCAGCCCGGAACCTGATTCACGTCACTGGCACCCATCCCCATGATGGTTTCATCCTCCCTTTACCCACGCCAGCAGCCAGGGGAACCAGTATGGGCAAGGTTTACATGGGAAAAGATTAGTGGCTACATTTCCCTTCGCGTGGCCGTGGCCTGTATGCTTAATCCACCATGGTTTAAGCAACCTTTATTTGGCAATCCTTCACAAAGGAAATTGATGTCAAACAAATGAAGTCAAAGTGAAGCTGTAGCAATCGAATTTTCAAGCCACAGTTTCCTTTTGGGTAGAGGGACAACATGTTTGCGCACCTGGAGTCTCAATGACCCTTCAAAAATGGGGTAATTACCCAAAGAAAGGGTCATGACCCCATGTTTAAAGGGCCTGCAGGAGACTCCTGGTAGACAGCCATCTACCTAAGTCAAAAAGCATATGCTACAATGTCCCTTGGGTAAAGGAACACACACATGTGCAGACACCATGTGTCTGCAAGAAATGGTTTGTTGATGGAGTCTTGGGTCGTCGAATCGGGGCTGTCACCAGGCCTCCTGGGGCGCATGGCGCGGCAGTACACCTCGTTGCAGCTGGGTCAAGAGGCAAGTCACTCGAACCAAAGGTGGGTGAAATGCCCCGGGTCCAGCGATTTCCAACTTGTCTCCAACCCAACAGGACAATCCGGCAATTCCCAAACAAAAACACAACCAGGCAGTTTGTTGGTTGCTTTTTCGGAGGGCCTCTTGAGAATCATCCCAAAAGGGGGGATTCCACTGCAGCTTGGGTGCCTTTCGTCAGTTCGGTCACTTTGGTCAACCACGAAACCCTGAGATGAGAATTGGACCCCGTGTCTAAATCATGGGGTGTGTTTTTTAGGGCAGTTGCTTGTTTGGTTGGAAAGACTTTGGCGAACCGTCAGTTTCACTTTTGTAGGATCCACACAAAAAGATCCCCCCCCCCCGCAGGCTCAGTCTGAAGGCAGAGTTTCACTGCCTCGCTATTGTAATGGATTCCCTCCCCCCTCGCCAACTGCCGCCTTGGCTTTCTGCAAAACAAGGCCGGAAGATTCCGATGGAGGAACCCTGGGGTCTTTGCTTTGACACTGGAGCTTTGCAACCTCTTTGGAAGAATCCTTTTGCAGTCCGTAGGCTGCTTGGATGTTAAGCTCACTTAGTACGCAGGTTATAACCATGGCAATAACTTGGGCAATTGGGGTTAGCCTCCTTGTAGCCATGGTCCTAACTTACTATGTGGGTTGAACATCCAAGCGGAATCTATCGGCCGTTCAAGCAGATTCCTGGATTTGTTGTTGGTGAGGCTTAGCGGGTGGTCGTCGCAACAGGGTCTTGGCTTCAGGCAGCTTCAGGCAGAAGCAAAGCAGCCCGGAAAACCGGATGTGTTGAGAGGATGCGCGCCAACAAGCCGGCATTGCCCGGGAAAGCGCCGCCAAGATGTTGAAAAGGGCCCTGAAGGTAGCCATGTTTCGCCCA
Source organism: Effrenium voratum (assembly GCA_963377175.1). Taxonomy (NCBI): domain Eukaryota; class Dinophyceae; order Suessiales; family Symbiodiniaceae; genus Effrenium; species Effrenium voratum. The sequence goes on along the minus strand of CAUJNA010001013.1, from coordinate 1,130,946 downwards.
AGGGACTCAGATATCCCGTAAGCGCTGCATTCTTGAATAGCCCACTCACCTGACGTGGGTATCCAAGAAAGATTGACTCTCCCGTTCGCAACTGCGCAGCGCATTCTCCAACTCGCACCCAAGAGCCCAAGAGGACTTGTCCACCGGAAGAGGCTTCAGCTTGTTCACCAAACTTTAGAGCCTCCGGCTCAGTCCGCCGACATTGTCCTCTCCCTTTTCTCCTTCTTCCTCTCTCCCTTGTCTCCCTGGTGTGTTCTGTCGTCCTCTCTCCCTCCCTCCGCTCCCCATCCTCCCCATGCCCCCAAGCCACTCTGTCCCCAATCTCCCTCTCTCGTATGTATGTATGTATGCATGCATGTATATATGTATGTATGTAATGTATGTATGTAATGTAATGTAATGTAATGTAATGTAATGTAATGTAATGTAATGTAATGTAATGTAATGTAATGTAATGTAATGTAATGTAATGTAATGTAATGTAATGTAATGTAATGTAATGTAATGTATGTATGTAATGTAATGTAATGTATGTATGTATGTATGTATGTATGTATGTATGTATGTATGTATGTATGTATGTATGTATGTATGTATGTATGTATGTATGTATGTATGTATGTATGTATGTATGTATGTATGTATGTATGTATGTATGTATGTATGTAATGTATGTATGTATGTATGTATGTATGTATGTATGTATGTATGTATGTATGTATGTATGTATGTATGTATGTATGTATGTATGTATGTATGTATGTATGTATGTATGTATGTATGTATGTATGTATGTATGTATGTATGTATGTATGTATGTATGTATGTATGTATGTATGTATGTATGTATGTATGTATGTATGTATGTATGTATGTATGTATGTATGTATGTATGTATGTATGTATGTATGTATGTATGTATGTATGTATGTATGTATGTATGTATGTATGTATGTATGTATGTATGTATGTATGTATGTATGTATGTATGTATGTATGTATGTATGTATGTATGTATGTATGTATGTATGTATGTATGTATGTATGTATGTATGTATGTATGTATGTATGTATGTATGTATGTATGTATGTATGTATGTATGTATGTATGTATGTATGTATGTATGTATGTATGTATGTATGTATGTATGTATGTATGTATGTATGTATGTATGTATGTATGTATGTATGTATGTATGTATGTATGTATGTATGTATGTATGTATGTATGTATGTATGTATGTATGTATGTATGTATGTATGTATGTATGTATGTATGTGTATGTGTATGTATGTATGTATGTATGTATGTATGTATGTATGTATGTATGTATGTATGTATGTATGTATGTATGTATGTATGTATGTATGTATGTATGTATGTATGTATGTATGTATGTATGTATGTATGGTATGTATGTATGTGTATGTATGTATGCAATGTATGCAATGTATGTGTATGTATGTGTATGTATGTGTATGTATGTATGTATGTGTATGTATGTAATGTATGTGTATGTATGTATGTATGTATGTATGTATGTATGTATGTATGTATGTATGTATGTATGTATGTATGTATGTATATGTATGTATGTATGTATGTATGTATGTGTATGTATGTATGTATGTATGTATGTATGTATGTATGTATGTATGTATGTATGTATGTATGTATGTATGTATGTATGTATGTATGTATGTATGTATGTATGTATGTATGTATGTATGTATGTATGTATGTATGTATGTAATGTAATGTATGTATGTATGTATGTATGTATGTATGTATGTATGTATGTATGTATGTATGTATGTATGTATGTATGTATGTATGTATGTATGTATGTATGTATGTATGTATGTATGTATGTATGTATGTATGTATGTATGTATGTATGTATGTATGTATGTATGTATGTATGTATGTATGTATGTATGTATGTATGTATGTATGTATGTATGTATGTATGTATGTATGTATGTATGTATGTATGTATGTATGTATGTATGTATGTATGTATGTATGTATGTATGTATGTATGTATGTATGTATGTATGTAATGTATGTATGTATGTATGTATGTATGTATGTATGTATGTATGTATGTATGTATGTATGTATGTATGTATGTATGTATGTATGTATGTATGTATGTATGTATGTATGTATGTATGTATGTATGTATGTATGTATGTATGTATGTATGTATGTATGTATGTATGTATGTATGTATGTATGTATGTATGTAATGTATGTATGTATGTATGTATGTATGTATGTATGTATGTATGTATGTATGTATGTATGTATGTATGTATGTATGTATGTATGTATGTATGTATGTATGTATGTATGTATGTATGTATGTATGTATGTATGTATGTATGTATGTATGTATGTATGTATGTATGTATGTATGTATGTATGTATGTATGTATGTATGTATGTATGTATGTATGTATGTATGTATGTATGTATGTATGTATGTATGTATGTATGTATGTATGTATGTATGTATGTATGTATGTATGTATGTATGTATGTATGTATGTATGTATGTAATGTATGTATGTATGTATGTATGTATGTATGTATGTATGTATGTATGTATGTATGTATGTATGTATGTATGTATGTATGTATGTATGTATGTATGTATGTATGTATGTATGTATGTATGTATGTATGTATGTATGTATGTATGTATGTATGTATGTATGTATGTATGTATGTATGTATGTATGTATGTATGTATGTATGTATGTATGTATGTATGTATGTATGTATGTATGTATGTATGTATGTATGTATGTATGTATGTATGTATGTATGTATGTATGTATGTATGTATGTATGTATGTATGTATGTATGTATGTATGTATGTATGTATGTATGTATGTATGTATGTATGTATGTATGTATGTATGTATGTATGTATGTATGTATGTATGTATGTATGTATGTATGTATGTATGTATGTATGTATGTATGTATGTATGTATGTATGTATGTATGTATGTATGTATGTATGTATGTATGTATGTATGTATGTATGTATGTATGTATGTATGTATGTATGTATGTATGCGTATGTATGTATGTATGTATGTATGTATGTATGTAATGTATGTATGTATGTATGTATGTATGTATGTATGTATGTATGTATGTATGTATGTATGTATGTATGTATGTATGTATGTATGTATGTATGTATGTAATGTATGTATGTATGTATGTATGTATGTATGTATGTATGTATGTATGTATGTATGTATGTATGTATGTATGTATGTATGTATGTATGTATGTATGTATGTATGTATGTATGTATGTATGTATGTATGTATGTATGTATGTATGTATGTATGTGTATGTATGTAATGTATGTATGTATGTATGTATGTATGTATGTATGTATGTATGTATGTATGTATGTATGTATGTATGTATGTATGTATGTATGTATGTATGTATGTATGTATGTATGTATGTATGTATGTATGTATGTATGTATGTATGTATGTATGTATGTATGTATGTATGTATGTATGTATGTATGTATGTATGTATGTATGTATGTATGTATGTATGTATGTATGTATGTATGTATGTATGTATGTATGTATGTATGTATGTATGTATGTATGTATGTATGTATGTAATGTAATGTAATGTAATGTAATGTAATGTAATGTAATGTAATGTAATGTATGTAATGTAATGTAATGTATGTATGTATGTATGTATGTATGTATGTATGTATGTATGTATGTATGTATGTAATGTATGTATGTATGTATGTAATGTAATGTAATGTAATGTAATGTAATGTAATGTAATGTAATGTAATGTGTATGTATGTATGTATGTATGTATGTATGTATGTATGTATGTATGTATGTATGTATGTATGTATGTATGTATGTATGTATGTATGTATGTATGTATGTATGTATGTATGTATGTATGTATGTATGTATGTATGTATGTATGTATGTATGTATGTATGTATGTATGTATGTATGTATGTATGTATGTATGTATGTATGTATGTAATGTATGTAATGTAATGTAATGTAATGTAATGTAATGTAATGTAATGTAATGTATGTATGTAATGTAATGTAATGCAATGTAAGGTAATGCATGTATGTATGTAATGTATGTATGTAGGTCTGTCTGTCTGTCTGTATGTATGTCTGTATGTATGTATGTATGTATCCTTGCACTTCCCCTTTGCTCCCCAGTATTTCCCGCAAAATACACGGTGTTTCCCGCGTTTTCGCAAAGAGGATGTCCAAAAACACAGAGTTTTGCCAGATTTTCGGCAAAAGGATGCAGGAAGCCCAAGCCAGCAAAAAAGCCGGCAGGGGGAATCGAGCCTGGGACCCCTGCTTTGCAACACCGGCTCCCCGAAGACTACGTTTAGTGGAACGTCATCAAATTGCCGCGCGGTACGTGGGGGCCCCCCCCCCCCTCCCCCCCAAAAACCTACGTAATAGACGTCGGGCGGGGGGGGGGTTAGGGGGTGGGGGTTATCCTCTATCCTCTCTTAGGTGTCCGACACGCCGAGCGGACGACAGCCCCAGTAAAACAAGGGCCCAAAAACAAACGCTCAAAGGCGCCAACAGATAAACACTTCCCAAGGAAAAACGCCTGCCGAACACCTCCGCCGCCGCCAGCTGCTGCGGCTCCTGGAGAAGGCGATCCGCCGCCTGCCGGGCGCTGCCTCGGCGCCGCTGGCGGGAGCCGCGCTCTTGGCGCTGCAGCTGGGGCCCAGGGCCATTGAGGCCGTGGCGCGTGCGTCCCACGCGCGTGTGGCGCGTGTGGCGCGGGCTGGGCTGGGGAAATCACGCCTTCTATTGGCTTATAGGAAAACCAAAAGACAAGCCGAAACCCGGGTTGGTTTGAAATTCCTCAGTGGCTGTGAGACCAAAAGCTTACCTACCTTAGGTATTGGGTGAGTTTGCGTTTGCAGAGTCTAGGGCCTTTGGGTTTCATGGCACAGGAGGACCTCTTACTGGATGGCAGATAGTCTATGATTTCTTGTTCCCGCGGCAAGCAAGACGGGATGGGTAAGTGTTGATTTCGGTAAGTCATGGTGGTTTTCGGACTACCGAAAGAGTGTCCAACTTGAACGGCATCTACTGTTTGGGTGCAACACAACTATCAGAGATACAGCTGGCAGCTGCGCCGTTCCTTCATGGATTTATTTGTGTGTGTGTGCGTGTGTGTGTCTTTTTGAGGCTCAGTGCCCTGCTTTATTATGCGTTATGGGGGTTCCTCAAAACAGGAACCACACCCATTTGCCTTGGTTCTTGGCAAGCATTTTGAGGCTGGGGTGGGACCTAGCAGCTGGGACCTGCCTGCGCTTTGAGCCTTTGGGTGTGCAATTCTACGATGTTCTTTTTGTTTGCAGCGGTTTCCTTTACAACTCTACTTGACAAATGTTCATTTGTTCAACCTGTTTGACAGGGTTACCTTTGTTTGCTTCTGAAAGGCAAATGTTGGGTGTTGTTGCAGTGTTTTCTACGAAAAGAAGAACAGTGCTCCAACTGTGTTTGGCAGGGGTCCCGTTTTCTATTTGTTTAAGGCAGGGGTTTGCTTTTTAACTCTACCAAGCAACATGCATTTGTTCAACGGTTTTTGGCAGGGTACCTTTGAGAAACAGACTCATATTGCACTTGTTGGCAACTGTTCCTTTTAAACTCTGCGAAACAAGTGCATTTGTTCAGCTTGGTTTTTCAGGGGTTCCTTGTTGTTTTTTTCGGCGGAACTCCGGTGGATATCGGCTTGGCTTTCTGAGGCTTGACGGATGCCACGGGTCCCTTGGTCCGATTCCCAGACCGGGCCCCCCCCGGAGCGGCCCCGTGAATTTCCACGAGAGAAAGAGGCACTCTGCCAAAATAGTTGCAAAATTCATAACAGAGCCAAGCAAAATGAGTTGATTTTGGCCCAGCCCTCAGAAAGTTCCTTTGAACCCCAAGTACCTGTGTCCTTGTGACCCTTCAAAATGGGGCCATCCCTTCCTTTGGTTCCATTGCGTCAGAAAGAGACTCATGGTAGTAAAAAGCTCTTTCCACCCTAAGCATCCGACTCAGGCGCTGCTTCTGGGTCTGCAGCCCCTGGCCCTGGCCGCGCGGGGGGCCGCGGGAGCCTTCGGCACGTCCGGCGGCCACGCGGTAGCGGCGCACGCCTTTCTGGCGGTGCTGCGAGCGCTGAGGCAGCTGGCTGCAGGCATTTGGGCGGGTCGAGTGCAATTTGGGGGTGGTTGGGGTGTTTGTGATTGTGGGGGGGTGGCGTGGCCGTTTTTTTTTTTTTTTGTTGTTGTTGTTTGAGCATGGCTGTTTTGTTTGTTTGAAAATAGAGGGTTAGTTTGGGGGGTTGTTGGGGGGTTGGAGCTTTAACCCAACCAACGCTCATTCTTTATGGTGCACCGCAACCGAACAACCTGGTCCCTTTCAATTCGCGTCGTGCGGGGTGCCATCGGTCTGGAGGGCGATGGGGCGTCTCCACCTTTAGGGGGCCTGCGTTCCTTTCCTGAAGATGCGAGGCATATGGGGTTTGGTCACACAATGCAGCAGTCTACGGTCTATTTGGGAGGGACATGTGGAAACTTGCTAAATTTTCCCCAAAACAGATTGAACTCACTAAACTTTCGATGGCCTTTCGGAGAAACCTGGGTCATTTTGACCATAGCTCACATCATGGGAAACTTGTGGATAAGTCTGGGCTCCGGGAAATGGGAGGACAGGGATACAAGCGATTGCGGCCCCATGAATGTCCTTTACTTGGGGAGCCCCAACTTCTGGAAGCTTTGATAAACTTCTAGCAGGTGAGTTGGGGATTTATGCAGAAACCTTTGCTTGTAGGTGTTCCCTTTAATATCAGCCTCCCCCTGATTGAGGTGCTTTGGATCGGTGGTTTGAGGACTTGAACCCCTGGCTTCTGCTTCTGCAGAGGCAAATGGAAAACCACCCCTAGCCTGAGTAGGCTCAAGTTTGGCCTCTTTCCCCCCAAGGCTTATTGAGTCCTATCCTGGGGTCCCTCATGCCTGTTGTGCCCCCTTTGTGGCATTACTTAGAAATGTCATTGTTTAGTTTTTGTTGTGGACTTCAGAACTTCAGAGAGTAATTTAGGATATGTTTGTGTTATTAAGATAATTTCAACTTAGACATCATATTTATGGAGTCTTCATACCCTTCAAAAATGGGTCAGGACCCCTTTTGAATGACACCCTTTTTCAGGGTCACGCAGACTGTTTTCGGCCACCGCCTCAGCGAATTCAGCGGGTTGTCGCCACGTGAGGCGACCCGAGCCTCGCTGCGGCCCAGCGCGAGCACGTCGCCAGCCTCTTCGGAGGCGTTTCGCGCGTCGCACCGAAGAGCGGCTCTGACTCTCGGAGCGATGCGCAATGAATTCCCGGCAAAAACCACACAAGAGGCTAACAAATTACACGCATCGTCCTTCCAATCATGGCAATATCGTTTTACCAGACCGCAGGTCCCAGATGGACTATTACTATACTTGCCTGTTTGAGAAGCCCCCTGTTCACCTTTGCATTTCTCTTGCGAGGGTTTTATCGACCTTTCAAACGAGATCAAAAGAGAGGGGTCGAAGGTAGTCTTTTTTTGGTGCATCCAGGGTTGACAGTGGGGAAGTGAAGTGGGTGTGTCAGTCTAGGGTTTAGGGTAAACTTGAAATGGAGGAGCTTTTGCAGGGCCAAGCAAACCTTAAGTGAGTGTTGCTTCCAATGGAGTAACGTTTTGTGGGAAATGACGGCATTGGCATTGGGTTTCCCCCCTTCTTGCATAGGCTGAACATGTGTTCCGTCACTCATTTTTACTCAGGTGGTTGTCCTTGGGCGTTCAGCCTCTTTTCTGGGTGTGCGCCGTCCAGTCGGTGTTGATTCACCTCGTGAGCTCACACAACAGGGTAGCTCCACTTGGGGAACTCAGCAGGTTGTGACCTACTAACCAGGCACCCTAGCGACGCCAAGCGGGCGCCAAAGTGGGAGAACTAGTTGAAGCCAGGTTTGGGTCTGGAATAGAATGAACCGATAGGAACTTAGACGTGGAATCATATAGCTTCTATCGAAGCACTTTAGCTTCCCAAAAACTCCCTAGCAAGTCACAAAGGTTTAAACTGACATGGGACTCACTAAATGTGCTACAAAATGCGGACCCCACATTCTCCCATGGTTTGTGGGAACTGGAACGTCCGTTGCCAACTAACAGGGGTTGCACAGGGCGGTTGCGAACTGGTTCTCCCTTGGATGCCTTTGGTTCTCATGTGCGTGTGTGTGTGTGTGTGTGTGTGTGTCTCTTTTGTTTAAGGGTATTCTGTTTGGAGTTGTAAAGGAAGTCAACGGGAAACCGCCTATTTATTGGGGTGTTCCTTTTTGTGGGGGGAAAACAACAGACAGTTCCAACCACTTTAGGGGACCGATTCCTTTTTTGAGAAACCCTCAGTTAGGGACAGCTTTGCATCAGGATTCCCCTGGTTCCCGTCCATTTAGAGACAGCTCCATTTGGGTGTGTTCTTTTTGAAGGGCGGAGATGCCCTTTTCACCTTCCAGGAGTCCCCATGGCCTTCACACGGATCATTACCCACAAGAAAGGGGTCCTGGCCTTTTTTTCCATCATGGAGACTCCCGGAATTGGAGACACCGAACCCCCGGTATTTTTTGTTGGGTCCCAATCCCTGTTTTGACACGCGGTGACCGAAATGGATGGCTTCGAGCGAATCCGATGGCCAGTGGAAGTGGAGTGCCTGGCGCTGGGCGGGCTCTTGGACCTTCCGCGGCCAGGCGAGCCGTGTGTGGCGCGGTGCGGCGCGGTGGTTTTTGGAGTTGCCCTAAGCATCATTGGACCACCCTAGGACCATTGGAGGGTTGTGTTCACCGCAGAAAGGAATTGCCTTTCCAAGTGGGTTTAGGGGAAGCCAGAAGGAAATCCGCAGCCAGTTTAGGGTAGGGATACCATGGTTGACATTTTGTGTAGTGCAGATCGATGTTTTGCCCTTTCTCAGCTAGGCCGCGGCCGCAAGCGCCAAGTCGAGGAGGAGGAAGTGGAAGATGAGGCGTGGCAACGTGGACGGTAAACCCATCTCATTGGAACGCGTTGCTCTTTGTTGGTTTGGTGGGTTCCTAACAAAGAATGGACCACCCAACCCCCTTTTTCTAGCAGGGTCCCTGGGTAACTGGGACCTGGTAAGTTACTTACGGGATTGGTTCCCTTAACTGCTGCGGGTCGAACACCACGTGGTTGGGAGAGTCAATCAACGTCAAGGTTTTGGCTTGACCTACATGAAGAAGATTCCTTTCGGGACCCTGAATGATCGTTTGCTCAGATTCAAATACTCTCCTCCAAAGCTATGATGAATGCAGGGTAGACTCAATGATTCTGACGCAGCATTTGGACATAGTTTTGGAGTCCCCGGCGCAGGCCGAGTCTCGATCATAATCCCCAAACCTTCACTTTCGATTGCCAGCTCATTGGGTAGGGGTGTGTTTCCTACAAACGCGCAGGCTCCCCTCGAAAATGGGACACTCCCTATTCATGAACCAAGGGTTTATTAGTCCTGGGTTCCCATGCGGAATGCTCCCCGGCTTTCGGGGGCGAATGGGTGTTAGTTGTTTGAGGCCCAAGGTACCCTTGTCATCTTGGTTTAAAGAGAAAACCAAAAGGACAAGTGCCATCCCTGTATTGTTTGGTGGTGTCAAACATCATTTGGCTATGAGTTTCAAGAGTTGGAACCCCCTGAAGAGTGATTGTTGGACAGAAATACCCACCTAAATGATGTCCACCAAAGGTTCCCCCAGTGAAAGATGAAGCCTCGCGTGTTGCCGCCAATTTCAAGTGATTTCCATCATGGACAGGGCCTTTTAACCCAATTCGTTCGAAACTCGACGTGGCTGATTTCAGTTTGGCTCTATAGAATACCACCGCCGCCTGTAGTACACAAGGACAGCTGTGGCGTGGACCCCTTTCTGGAGGGGCGTTAGAGGGAGCCCAAACCAACCACGTGCAATGATCGATCCATTTACAGAAGGACACGCTCCAAGAGCCATGCCAATCGCAAGGTTCCGAGCGCAGCGCCCGAGCGCGAGGCACGGGAGGCAGGCCCGAGCCGTGGATTGAAACGCCATACATAAGGAAATTGGGGGCGTGGTGCAGCTTGTTGGGGGAGTTCCCTGAAGTGATACAGTTGGGTGAAAGTAGGTGCAAGCTCCCCTTGTTTCATTTAGGCATGCCCTGGGCTAAAGTCAGGTAACCAGTTGTTGGTGGTTGTCGAGTTGGGTTTGAACCCCTGGGTTTTGTAGAGGGTTAATGGGTCTTTCCGCCCCAAACCGTGCTTCGGGAATTGTGTCTACCAACACACCCTGTGCCTTTAGAGACGTTAAAAATCGAGCTGGATTCAACTCGAGCTGTGATTTGAACGATGGTAGAAAGCTCTATTGGGTTCATTGTTTTCTCTTTCAGCTTTTTGGCCCAGGGTTTTGGAGCAACCTAGTTCGGTAGAACTTACTGTTTCAATCGCAGTTGGGGGTCCATCTAGAGGGTCCCCAAGACACTGGGAAACATACAGGGTGTATAGGGTATATAGGGTTTGACAATATATGAACCAGAAATCAGACATAGAAATCATTTTCTGCGCGCCTCTCTTGGGCCAAGTTTGGTTTTGGAGGTGAGAGCGGCGAAGATTGCGCGTGACAGCAAGGCGCGGGGGTCGCGGGGTCGATGAGTTCCTGGACTCCTTGCTGGCCAGTTGAGTGGCAATCGAAAAGCTGATTTGCTCCCCAAAATTCACCTGGGACCCAAAAAGGGGCAGCGCAAAAGGAGATTCCTCCAAACATGGTGGGTGTTAGGGTTCCATCAAACTAGTACTTTCTTGGCCAACTCATGAAGTGGTAAGGCATCCTTGAGGTAGATTTCCTGGGTCTGAAGTCTATCGCCGGGAATGGCCTGATGGATCTGGATCCCAGGTTCTGCGAGGGTTCGATCCTTGGGGATCCACGAAGATCTCCGACTCAAGGCATGGGGGGCTGTTATTGCCATTGTTTGAGGAGCTGCATCCTCTAGTTTGTTTGCGTCATTTTGGATGTGTACTTCACATCTCGGTTTACATCCCCAGTTGGAGATGTGATTGTCCATCATCTGAAGCAAAACAGGGGATGTGACAAGAGTCGACGGATTGGTTCCCAGACTCAACATGACTGCCCTCCCTCCCACCTGAAAAATACACTTCCTCTTGTGGAACCCCCCTATCAGGTGCCATGTTAGTGGGAGTGAGGGTCAGGGTCATTAGAAGGTGTCCACTCCCTTTGTAATTGTCTATTTCACTGCAGCCCAGGTTGGGCTTTCATGGGTTTTCTTTCCAAACAGGGGGGGGTGCAACCCAAGCCTTCTCTAGTCAAGCCCATTTTGAAATGCCACTAATTCTTGGATACGTCACAAAGTCCCGGCCTTACAAGCCCCAGTTCCAGGTCCCTTTGCCGCTGAGCTAGGACTTGGGGTCCACTTCTGGGGGGCTTGGCGACGTTGCCAGGAGTTCCTGCATCGCGCGCGGGCCAAAGCTATGCCCAAGGCGCGGATTCGGGCACCTCAGCCCATGCTTTTTGATCTTTGTGTTTGTTTGTTCTCCAACCCTGAGTTCTTGGATTTACACTTGTTGGGTTTATGGTTTGGACCGTTTAGTGGCAAACAGGACTGTTGTTGGCCAGCCTCGGGAAGTGAACCAACAACTGAAAGCTATTGGGTCTCCCAGGAATCGGCTCGGGAGTGGGTTTTCCATGCGGACTACTGGTGCCTTTAGGGGGTTGGGATCCTTGCAGGAGCCCCAAACTTGATTTAGGGGACACCCTAGCACCTGGAGGGTGCGCCCATTTTTGTTAGTAATTGCCACAGGTATCGAATCAACCTTTGGACATTGGCTTTCTCTTTTGGTCCATGTCCCAGAAGGTTGATCTCTCATTTCCAGGTCCTTTGGGCGAGTGAGGGCTACTCCCTTCCAGGCGAACTGGGTGCATCTCCCTTTTTGGGCTGACATTTTCATTGAGTTCCACTTTAGTCTGCGTATGTACAGGTTCATGAGTACAGGGTTCCTGGATGAATTCAGAGTGGGTTACCATGATCAAAGGTCAACCGTCACAGGTCAACGGACACCCGCTAAGCAGTTCGAACACCCAAGCAGCTGCCGGCCCCCGACGAATGAAGCCGGAGGTGCGAAAAGGCAAGACCGCACCGCACGCTGAGCCGCTCACGGCGAAGGTGCTGCTACATCTGTAGAGGCGGGATATGGAGGTTCAGTGGATTGATCCCTCAGAATGCATGTTCTGTGGCGGGTTTCCCAGTGAAATGGTAAACGATTCCATGCACAAAATATTTGCTTGTTTCGTTGGGATGTGACTGGTTCTCCCAATCGACGAAAGCCAATTCTGGCTCCAGCCCCAGGTTGGGGCGTTCCATGGTTGGTGGCAGGGTTCGTGTAGAATTTTATTTTCCTCGACTCACCGCAGTTTGGAGGTTTGGATGTGCTCGGAGCAGTGAGTTGGACTGCACCCGCATGCGTCGTGGCCGCTTTCCGCCAGGAACCGGAGCTCAAGATCTGCTTTCCGCTTTCCCTGCGGGTTGCCCGGCTGGGCGAGTTTTCTGCGCGGATCGCTAGGGTCAAGGCAATGCACGAAATCCTGAAAACGCACCAGATGAATGAAACCCGAGTTGAATACCGGTTTATAGATCGCGTACCTGATGTGAAGTGGATATTTTGCATCCACTGTACCTGACCTTTCTGCCAACTTTTGCCCCGAACCACAGATTCTCCAATCGCTGCTAACGTTCCCCCGGATGTCCCTGTGATGCTGGCCCCTTTCGCTCTGCGAGTGCAGCTCATTGCATGATCTTGGAGGTTTTGCGCTCAAGACTGATGGCTATACAGTGGATGGACGAAACCTTGCACCACCTAAATGAGACCATCATATTAGGATATATGAACGTGTGTGAGGTGGATTTCTGGATTTGGTGCAGGAGTTTGTCCGTCCACAGTAGGAGTTAGGTGAGGTAGGTGCGATGAACTTCAGCAGCCTCTGCTCCAGGGACCAAGAGTCCGTGCGGAGGGCTGCTGAGCTCAGTGCCGCCGTGTATCGGGAGCCCACAGGCAAGGAGACAGATTTTCAGGACCTCGTCGGTCACAGGGTATGTGTCAAGACAGACCCTCAAGCCGGTGGGTTGCCCTTTCCCACCTGAAGGGTATATGCTCGCAAACGCAAACCCAATGTGTATTCAAGCTTTAGTTTGTTCTGTTTGCTTCACTGGGCATACAAAGCACGCAGTTGTTTTTGCCACAAAGAGTGAGAAAAGGACATCTACAGCGTCAACCGTGCCATGTTCTGGACACAGCCTGGCGCTGTGGCCTTTCGAGGCACCAATAATTTCTCGAACGCGATTCAAGATGTGCAGTGCGGGATGCAGCCGTTGGCAAACTCCAACATACGTGGAAGGGTGCACCGAGGATTTCAAGAGGCATTGCTCAGGGTGAATCCATCCAAGATTGTGAAGCGCATGGAAGGCGCCAACGAGTCCACTTGGCTTGTGACAGGCCATTCGTTGGGTGGTGCAATGGCAACTCTCTTTGCGCAATTTTGCTTGGAGCGAGCTTCGGGCAACGTTGTCCTGGTTACTTTTGGAGCCCCTCATCCAGGAGATTCCGCATTCCAGCAAGAGATGGAGAAGCATGCACGCTCTGGACGCCTTCGGATTGTCAGAATGACCAACCACTTGGATCCGGTTCCGTCCCTTCCTGGTGTAGTTGCGGGGGAGTTCCGCCACCCATGTAGCCCAACGTTTGCGGACGTGTTACCTGCACAAATCTGCCATACGGTGGTTGATTTTGTTTCCATGATGTTCCGCAACATGAAGTGGTTAGATGGCTGCCACGATGAGTGCGCTCCGCTGCATGATCTAGCAAAACGCAATCACAGCATGGATGTGTATGTCAGGAACATTGCAGACTTGAACGTGGCGCATGCTTGCAAGACGGTAATGGAGTTCTGCAAGGCAGCCACATCTTTCACAGGCGTGCCACTTCCCCCAGCAGTGCAGGTGTTCTTGGATGTGTTTTCTGCTCCTCAGTGCTCTGCTCAGCAAATCGGGTGTCAGTTTGGTGCTGCTTCAGTGAATTGTTTTCAGGAGTCACTTGCCAACAAGCTGTCTGGGAGTCTGAGCTTGTCGCATGAATCTGCGTCAGAAGCCATACAAATCATTTCCCAGGGCCTCCAGACTGCTGCCGGCACAGGACGGGCTGACCTAACCGCTATTGAGGTGTCAACGCGTGCTGCTTGGGCCTATGCGATTGAGGGGCGGGTGATCAGCTGGTTCTCAAGATGGTCCGAGGGTTTGTCAATGGACGTGCTGAAGAAGATGTCTGGAGCCGTCCTATGCGGCGTGACTGCATGGATGAAAGACTCCTACGGATACATCCGTGCCTTTATGTCCGGTGAGATCGATGGCTTTGACACGCTCAAAGCCATCATGGGAGCAGGCTTTGAAGCTGTTTGCCTTGCCGCTGGAGGAGCTGCGGGTGCGTGGGCCTGTTGCACGACTGCAGTTGCCATTGGCTTGACAGGTCCCATCGGCTGGTTGTGTGCAGGCTTGGCGGGCTTGGCGGGCACGGGGCTGGGCGCGTACCTGGGCAAGATGCTGGGCACCAAATTGCGAGGATGGTTCCATGAGATGTTCGGGGGCAGCCCAGATATGGCCAAGCTGTGACTGGTCATGCTTTGCTGCTGCTTTTGGTCCTTTCTCCATGAATGCGGGTTGATCAATATTCTGGCCTCCAATTGACCATGGGCAACTTTTCGCATGGTGAAAGTCGTTTCTTTTTTGGTGGTTTCCCTAGTGGTCACCCGGGCTTTACGGACCTTTTGATCAACCCCCACATGCCATGCAAACAACCAAATGCCTCTTTCTTGGTCCTGGCTCCCGACTCAAATGCCTCTCACACCCCCTCACAAGTGGGTGGTGGACTACATGATGTCCACCAAAGGGCCATGAAGTCCCCAAATGCAAAACCACCACGCTCGCTAATCATAGGTTTTAGATTAACGGCTATTGGCCTTCGGTGGTCAAATGGAGGCTGCCGCAACACTTTGCAATCCGGATTTTGACCGCTAACCAATCAAATCTACACTTCCCAACAGTTTCCCCAGTGGATTGTCAGGTGGGGTTCATTTGCAAATTGGCAAATATTCCCTACTGTGGAAGGCCAGCTGAATTGACTCAGGGTTTGGTTTTAGCTCAGCAACTCTGTGTCTGTTTACGATGTTTTGAGCACCATACCTGTTTTCTTGGGCCAATAATTCTGGTTGACTCCGGGGTTCGGGTATCGCCGACGCTGAGGCGAGCCTACAAGGAGTTGGGCCTCAGCAGCTCGGCCTCGCCGGACGAGATCCGAACGGCTTTCAAGCACCTTGCATTGCAGCGGCACCCCGACAAAGGCGGGCAGATGACAAGGGAGCCAGAACCCAGAGCTCCATATGGTGGGTTGTGTCCTTGTGCCATATTTTGTTTCTGGAGGGTGTCCCTTGAAAATCAACTACCAAAATCCAGAGGCCCCTTTTTGTCCATGGCCACTGGGGGTCTGGGAAAAGCAAAACCGGGATGAAGTGATGAAGTTTGTGTACGTGGGTGTCTTGCTGGTTCGCAGTGACGAATCACGCAAGGGTTTGCGGAATGCACCGCTTGGAATTTCCCAAAAGGAAACCACTAGCGACAGATCATTCCCTCATGCCTACTTGAGTAGACCACTTTTATGCAGGTTTTGATTTTGACCCAAGAATCCCTATTTCTCGTTGTCATGTGTCTAGCTTTCTTGTCTTGTTTCGCGCCGCAGGAGGAGATAAAGAAGCATTCCACCGCCTGAGGATGGCATATGGGGTCCTCTGCGCTGCACATTCGACCTGCCCAGAGGACAAGATTGTTGAGAGGAACTTTGAGACCAAGGCCATCCGTATCAGTTGGTGGTTTTTAACATGCTGTTGATGTTTTAGATCTTCACCGGCGGTGTTCATCGGGTTTGAGCAAGATGACATTAAAAGACCAAGGCCATCATGGACGGATGGACGCTCAACAAGGAGGTGGAGCTGTTGGACGATGCTGCCTTGGCATCCTTCAAGAAGGAAACTAAGGAGATGCAGGTCGGCAAGCTGGAATGGCTCTTGGCTTCACTGAAGGGGCTCCAAGAGAAAGTGGCAGTGCTCAGGAAGGACTTGCGCAATGTGAAGTATCATACGCTTGGGCTGTCCCCCGGTGCTTCCAAGGCCCAGCTGACCAAGGCTTACCATCAGCTGGCGCTCAAGCTCCATCCGGACAAGAAGCGCTTGGACTCAGACGTGGCTTTCAAAAACTTACAGAGCGCCTACAAGGATTTCCTGGATGAAGAAAGCGTGAATTGTGTTGCCCAAAGAAATGCTTCTGTGTTTCCCAAACAGAGCGACAGTCAAGGTGGATATTTACAATGTGTGTGTGTGTGTGTGTGTGTGTGTGTTTTTTTGCGTGACATGCAGGAACTCCACAGCCAGCCTTAAGCCAGGAGCTGCTTTCGTGCGTCGATGGGAGCGCTGCGTCTGAGGAAGCATCAGACCAGCCAGCCACCGAGGATTCCAAGGCCACAAGCCCTGAGCAGCAGCTTCAAGAGCGGTACCTGTTGATCCGGAAGATCGTCAAGAGTGAGAGTTCGCAGGTGAAGGATTTGCAGACCGAGTTGGACAAAGCGCTCATGATGCCCGCATACTGAGCCAGTGGGCCTGGCAGTTGCATAAGTTCAAGTGCTGGGGATGCACGCCCATTGAGTCAGTGGGCTGTGGGCAAGTGCACAAAGCGCTGGCGATGCCCGCCCTCTGAGTCAGGGGGCTGTGGCAGTTTGGGATTCGCCGTCATTTCATGGTGATAATAAAACAGAGGGCCAGCTGCTTTTGATCTGCAGCTTTGGAGATACGAGCTGTTTCCTTGTGCCCATCGGCTTGGAGTAGCCCTGAAAGATGGAGCTGCTTTTGGCCGATTGTCCAAAGGCTCGCAAGGTCACCCAAGTAGCACTGGGTGTGCGTTTTTTCTTCTTCTTTTTTCTGAGGGTGCTATTTTGTGGTTGTCTGAAAGAGAAGCCAAACGGAAAGCCACGCCAATTGCCGCCCTGTTGTTTTATGTTAAGACACACCCAGCACCCATATAACTTTCTCGGATCGCACTTTCAGCGTTCGGCCCAACTGCCTGAGAGTGTGATTCATGCTGAGGCTGGAACATCTGAAGCGCGAAGGCCGGGGGATGACAGGAGCACTCAAAACCGATTCCCAAAATGGTCATTGTAGTCGGTAGTTCCGCTACCTGGTTCAATGAGAACTATAGTATGGCCCACTTGTGATCTTTGCAAAGACCACAACGAGGCAGAGCAGTTTACAAGGGGCCTGAAAACGTGAAGTGCGATTTTGATTTGTTTGGTTGCTCCATGTTTGGCAGAAACGCCCAAGCCGCTGCCTTTGAGTGCCTCACTGTCTACGGGGCGAGTCGTACCTGTTGAAAGTACAGGGGAATCCTTGCCGGTTCCTCCTGGTCAAACAAAAGCTGCGGCGGGCGGTCTCACAGTGAAGACTCTTCACGGTGTTTCCGGTCGTCTGACGCACGCTTTCCCATGATCAATAAACATGTTTGTCTGCTTTGAAACCGATCTGGCGTGTCCCCCAATTTAATGACCTCTTGGTTCCCAACTTGCTATTTCGGCAGCCAGTTGTGAGGCGCACCATTCACCCGAGCACACGCTCCCAGAGCAGTGAACGCCCCACGCCAAAGTTAGCGTCGAGCTGAGAGCAGCGAGCGCGGAAATTTGTTGCAGGGGCGTGGGCGGGATCTTCCGTGATGCAGACTTGCGCAAATTAGTTCACGAGTGCACGAGGAAACGAGCTCACCCATGATTTAAAATCCTTTAATGCCAGGGTGTGGCTGGTTTGGGAGGCGGTTCAGACCTGGGGCTCAGGAGATGAGGGCTTAAGTTTTCCATATATGTTCCAGGCCGTGAACCCCCCCCCCCTCCCCCCCCAACCCCCTGGGGGTGGGGTGGGGTGGGGTGGTTGGGTGGTTGGGGTGTGGTTTGGAGTTGGTTTAGGCTTGGTGGGTTGGTTTAGGGTTGCGGTGGGTTTCGGGTGGGTTTGGGGTTTGGGCTTGGGTTGGGGTTGAGGAGGAGGGTTGCAGGGTGGTTTGGTTTAGGGTAGGATGGGACGGAAGCTGCAGGGGTCACAGAATATTGGACAGCATTCCCAGCATTGCCAGCATCATCCCCA
Source organism: Effrenium voratum (assembly GCA_963377175.1). Taxonomy (NCBI): domain Eukaryota; class Dinophyceae; order Suessiales; family Symbiodiniaceae; genus Effrenium; species Effrenium voratum. Next base: position 1,112,610 of record CAUJNA010001013.1, on the reverse strand, counting down.
AGATGCAGATGATGCGGGGGAGCGGGGGGGACCCTACGGACCACACATACTGTATGTGTATATATACATATATATATATATATGTATATATGTTTATTTATTTATTGACATATGTAACAGCATAGTATCTTCATATATGTTCATGTAGTACATTATGAAGGGCCTTTTTATTGATCATGGATAGCTGGCTCGAGTTGTTTCGCTCTGCTGTAGAACTTTCGAGAGCGAGAGAGAGAGAGAGAGAGAGAGAGAGAGAGAGAGAGAGAGAGAGAGAGAGAGAGAGAGAGAGCTACTGCCTAAGGCGCCATCCCTCCCGGCTTCGCAGGGGGCTCGGGAACCGTCATTGCCCCCTCTTGGAGTTCAGACTGGGCCGAGCGCCCCAGGCTCCGTAAACGTTGCCTGGCAAAAGGGGGAGCCGGCGGTACCAGCAGCAGAAAAACGAGAGCTCATAATCGAGCGTGCCCGCAAGCATTTGCGCATGAGAGTTGGGGATCGTGGGCCGGCGCGCCTGCAGAAAACCAATAGGGAAGCGCTCCCATGAGTGAGCACGCCTGCGAAACAATCGGGGAGCTCCGGGGAGAGCACCTTATACAGCGCCCGCACTGAGGACAATGGGGAGCACCCCGTGGCCTGCAGAAAGCAAATTGGGGAGCACCTCGTAGAGGGCCAGTGAGCACGCCCGCAAAACAAGCGGGGGGCACCCCATGAATGTGAGCGCTCACAAGACAAGCGGGGAGCACCCCGTGCCCGCGAAACGCAAACAGAGAAACGGGCGTGTGGGTTGGTTTGCCTCTGGCGCACCAGTGACCACACGCGACCAAATCGTGTGGTGGCACCTGAGCCTACCGGAAGCCCACACACAGCTCGGGGGTAGAGCTTTCGAGATCAAGCATCCCTATGCGGCGGATCAATAGGGCGTGCCCCCCAATAGTGAAGGCTTGCCTTTGAAACAGGAGCCCACTAAACGAGCCTGGGTTCCCTGTCCGCAATGGAGCAACTGTGAGCAAGCTACAGTCAAGCAAAAAAATGATTTTGGGTTTTGTCATTCCGCTTTCATACCCACAGTTTAAGGGGGATCGGGCCATCCACTTTGAGCACTTTGACGCGGATGAAACTTGGCCGACCTCAAACTGCAATTTGCTTGAGAAAGCGTGTAACTTCCCCTGTTCGGCTACGGGGAATCAATCAAGACTGGAAATTGTTTCATGTTTTTTCTGGGGGATGGAAAAAGCAGGAGGCCAGTCACGCCACGACATGAAATCCATCGCTTGGAATCCATCGCTCGCCCGACATTCGGCTCGCGGATTAGTCGCTGCAGCCCTCCTCCCTAGGAGTTGGGCTGCAGGGGCACGCGTCACTGGGCAAATCAAATCGGAGCCTTGCAAAGGGCGCGCCAACACCCCCCATCCACTTCTTTTTGGACAGTAATTACTTGGGATTTTGGATATGGGGAAAGGCAGTGTTGGGGAGTGCTGATATGTGTTTTCCCAACCGGACGACGCACCCAGCCACTCCAAAACCAAGCCTCAAGCCAAGCAATCGCCGACCCAGACCCACCCCAACCTCTCAAGACCGCCCCCAATTCCGGAGAAACCGCACCGGGTAAGCTTCAAAGGTTATAGCTCACGAGGCCCCATTGCCCAACCCGTTTTCGGTTTTTCGCCGTCGAGCCAAAACGATCATGCCCAGCCGGAGCCAAGTGGCGCCGGAGGTGGTGGGTGCGGCTCGGCCAAGCAATGACCCCTGTCTTTTGGGTAAGAACGACCTCATTTCTAAAGGTTTCTGGAGACTCCAGGTGTGGGTGCAAGAGATCCGGGCAAATGACATTGCAACGTCATGTCCCGTCGCCACCAAGGTGAAGGTTCCTCTTGGACTCTTGGGAGTCTCTGATTTTCGGTGTTGGGGAATTAGTATAGTTTGCCCAGAAAGGGTCCCGAAGAGGAACTCCCTCCTGCAGATTCGCTTTCCTGGTTCACTGTTTCTGGACGCATTACTTTTCGTGAAGATCTGAAAGTTGTTTCGGATGCCAAACTTCCCCACAGGGTGAGGGGAACTGTACTGGGACGACCGAGGTGATGCTAATATTCGCACTCCAGAAGCAGCAGGATTTCCGCTACATAACCACCACCGTTTCCCAAGGAGGTGCATTATGTAAAGTGGATCAACCTTTGCGGTAATGGGGTTGAACCCTGGCGTTACTGGCAGAAGGTCGGTTGCTTATGGAAACTGCGCGCTTCAGGAAATCAGTTGAAGCTTTCCAAGCAACGCCTACAGGGACGCCTTGCAACGGGAACCCAGGACATCTCAAAGGGCCGCCTTTTAAGAATTTAAGACCCTGGTCAAACACGGGCGGCTTCAAGGTTGGTTGCTCTTTGGTGCAACACGTTTGGCCTCTTGAGAACTGGCAGTTCTCCTAGCATCCGTTTCCACCCGAAATTCGGCCCGACAAAGGTTTTAACTGGGGGAGCCCCAGCGGTTTCATTTCCTTCTGTGTCACGCAGTTTCCCCACTTCATTTGCTCCCTTGTGCTTGGAAGTCCCAAGGACACGCACTTTTTGGTCGTTGGACGCCGGATTTGCTAGAACCTTTGATTTGATGCCAGAGTGTAATACCAAAGCTTAATAGATTTGTTTGCCAATTTTTTTTATTGCGAGCTTACTCGGAAAACAAGCTCACCAGGATCCAATTCTTGGTTCATATTTTAAGAATTAATACAGAGTTTGCAGATCCTCATGCCAGTGGTGTCAGGACCCACTATGGATCCGATTTGAATTTGTAAAGCATGCAGACTGGTGCAGCGATGCCAAGGTGCGGGGCGATGTGGCACGAAACAACACGGGAGACACTGAGCTGCAAGCACTGGGCTGACGGACTGTACAGGTCAGCAGGTATAACATGAATACTAATATAGAGATAGATAGATCGATTGATAGATAGCTAGACGGATAGACAGATAGATAGATAGATAGATAGATAGATAGATAGATGGATAGGTACACATGCTTGCCTCTTTTGGGGCCAAAACGAGTTTATCATGACGTAGGTCCTTTACCTGGGGATCTATGTTGCATTTCGGGTTTTGGAAGCATTATCAAAAAGTAATGCGGATATGTCGAGCTTACTGGCATTCTATGGTCCATTTAGGAGGGACATCGGGGACTCACTAAGTTTCCCCACAATTTGGGCTGCGAGAAACAGAGCAATTGAACCATGGCTCATACATATTCTTTCCCGGGGACCAAGTTGTCCCTATGTTGGCTTTTTTGTCGGGGCTTGCTTGTCATTTGTTGGACAAGAATGGGCACCGGAGGGAAGGAGGGGCCTTTTGGCGATCTACGAACGACCACCCTGCATTCTACATACCAGTATGTTGGCCTCTACATACCGTATTTGGATCCTATTTCCCCTCAAAAGTCCCCCACAAATCTTGGATCTTAGATTCTGGATCTAAATACAGCGGTATTTTGAAATCAATATACCCCACATGTCGGTATCTAGTTTCAGGCGGGGAACATTCATGGATCAACATTTTTTTTGTTGGTCCCGTTTCTGTAATTGTCCCAGGCTTTACTGTGAACCTTGAATCCATAAAACATGCGTTTCTTTTTGTGCAAAAGGTGAACTTGCTCCAATAATTTTGCTCAGGGAACCTGCTCAGAGAACCTGCTCAGAGAAACTTGCAGAGAACTTGGGCAAAGAAATTGCACACAGACTCAGCTTCTTCTCTGCCGAAAATCGCGCGGCTAGTTTGCTGCGCGTACATACACTTGCCTACCCTTAGAATTCACACCCAAGTACGGGAACCCTAAAAATCGTTGGTTTTCCTCTGAACTCCCTTTCAAACCATCCACACAGGGGGCTGCGCCAGCTTTACATATATATATATATGTATGTATACAAGATCATATTAATAATTATAATATGTGGTTGGAGCAGATCCTTAGCCTCCCTACTCAGATGTTCAACTTAGTAATTAGGAGATACCCACTCACTTGTATCATGGTTACAAAGTACTCACCGTACTTCACATGGATTGAACATCCAAGCAGATGGCCCTTTGCGCCCCCTTGAGGTCATTTGAGCATCGGTTTTGAGTGAGGTTCCTTTTTACTGATGTTGGTCCCATATGTTTGGTGAGTATTTCCAGCAGTCTGGGAGGGAAATGCAGGCCCACCAAGCTTCGAGATTCGATATTGGCTTCCAGTAAAGCCAAAGAGGCACCCGTATGGTTCTGCCTTTGTTTGCGGTGCCCTTGGTTTAAACGGAACCGCAAGGAAGACTAAATTTCATTTGGGGCAACCCCTGTCTTGAGGCAGACCCGTATACAAAGGCAAGTGACCGCTCGCCCTTTGACCGACTGCAGACCGAGGCCAGTGGCTGGACTGACGGCTTTGACCCACGCATGCCTGGCGGCAGCGACGCCGAGTCCGTGAACACCAAGGCCCCTAGTTTGGGGGCGCCAAGCAGAGGCTGTGAAATTAGGGACCCCAAAAAGATTGGTTTCCCTTTGGTTTCCTCGTTGAAAACAACCAACAAAAAGGGGGGGCCCGCAAAAGAGGCACGCCCGATGGTTGAATCCGCCCAAGCCTCTTCAGGCGACCCTGGCCACGCGTGCCTCGGTGCTCGCCAGGAGGCATCGAAGCCGAGCGACGGAAGCGGGAGCTAGCGGGACGTTTGTCGGGAATGAATGCTCTCTGCGGACCGCTCCAAGACGATTTCATGTTTTTCCGCATTCACTAAATGTGATCAGAATCCGAACATCTTATGTTTGGAGTACCCCAAATGTGGGCCAAGCACTGGTTCAAAAGGGGAACCGCCACGTTGAAAAGGGATTGTACAGAATTTTGCAGGGGGTTCCTTGTCCCAACATGGTTGAGCTTGGCTGCAGAAAACGGAAAGCAAGTATGCTCATAAAGCTGGAAAAAGGGGCTTGTTTGGCACTACCCCCTACGCCAATACCAACTCTTTTAGGATATGATAGCGTATGAGAGTAGGGGGTAGGAGGCCTCTGCACGGGGGGGGGGGGCCTTGAAGGTAACCTTGCCAAAGGGTTTTGCGTGCTGAATTCGGGTTCCAGAGCGGCCCGTTTGCTAGAAGGTTTGGTGGACTCTGTGTGTGTTTTGCGCTAAGGCGATCGGCTACTTGGCAAGTTGGGATTGAAGTTCAGCAATTTGCTGCATTTCCTTTGCCTTTGACATCTGCACTTGGGCGCGGCTTCAAGCTCGATTTTACCTTTGGTGGTCTCTACATTGCCTTCAACACATGCATTTGGGCACAGCTCCCAATGCGATTTTACAATTGGCGGCCTTTGCTTTGCCTTTGAAGCTGCATTCGGGCAAAGATTCCAATTTGACTGTTCCAATTGGCTGTCTTTGCTTTGACAGTGCAAATTGGAGTTTTCATGGTGAATGCTTCTACAATCCATGCAGGCCAGTCACGCGCCTTCAGGCGCCAGGTACGGGTTCTCACACCAAATGTGCGCCAAGCTTAGGGCTCTAAAGCCCATTGCAAAGGTTTGCCCAAAGGGTTGACCATGTAGGATCCCCAGGCTTCCACATTTGCTGGAATTATCAAATGTGTTTTATGTTCCCCTACGGGGAATCTATCACTGCTGGAAGTATGTTTGTTTTTCTGAGACAACTTAAGCAAATGGAGGTAGGGGTTGTCCAAATCGGTTCTCAAGCACGGTTCGGCCAAAGGAGTGGATCATAGTGGATCTCCTGGACGTTCGACCCCCTTTGGTCAGAAGTTATGAGCTATCACCGGAATAACTGAGACCCCTGTTGGCTTACATGGAACCATACTTAGGACCTATCTACTGAGTAGGTTGAACATCCAAGCAACCCCGGCATTTCCTTGTGCCTCTGCAGCCTCTTGCAGGCATTGCTCGCCCGAGTTGGCGCTGCTGCTGTTTTTGGAGGCGCCTGGGAGATGCCTCAGCTACCCCAGATTCCTTACACCCAGACACCCAGGGGTGCTTCTTTGTGCTTTGATGGCCGCGGAGGGTCGGGGTGTATGGTATATGTGATATATGTGCCATAGTCAAAGCCGCGTCCGGGTTGCCCCAATAAAATGCGTGTTTCTGTCAACCCCACAAAGGGTACCCTCAAACACCCACTGCCAACAGGATCAACATCGACTTGGCCATTTGTAGGTGCCTACTGGACGGGGGCCACAAAGGTTGGAATTGTTCTTTTCTGGAGTTTTGGAGGAGAGATGTCCAGTCAACCCTCCTAAGGGTTTAGCAACCTAAGCTGTGTGCAGGGCCAGGATACCAGCCATTATATTTTCTCGATATTGTTCTCTGGCTTTCGGGGGCGGTGTGAATGGATCTCAGATGCGGATGCAGGTCTTTCTTTTGACTATTTTACGCCTTGAAGCCCACTGAACAGCAAGCTGTAAGGCTACCCTGCCACCCGATACCGGCGAGGTGCAGCAAGACCTTTCTTGTTTCGACAAGGCTAGTTGAGCCCCAAAGCCTTGTCCTCTAGGAGGGGTTTGGGGGATGTTCCCTCCATGGCTTTGGAGCGGTCCAGTGAGTTGATTTGCCGTATGTTTGGTTCATGCTTGATTTAAGAATGATTCACTACAGGGGGCTGTGTAACTGTCCCAGTTGTTTTAGATGGGTCAGGCTCTTGAGTCGGTATGTTCGTAGAGTCGTCGTAGTACACCCTTCAACTCTGGGAGCTTGGCCCGCATTTCGATCAACGTCGGACATCCTGAGGCCACTTGAGCTTGGGCAGCGCCCACCCCCCAAAAGGGCCATGTCAGGTGGCTCGGTTCCCGGGGTGATAGTGACGGATATACGGGTGTGCCTTTCTAGGGGTCCCCCTTGTGGTGGCTTTACGTTGAAGGGAAACCAAGAGGAAAGCCCACCCAATTTGGATGTCCCCTAAAGAAGGACACACCCATACAAAGCTCTACAACCAATGCTGCGAGCACCAACAGTCAACCGTTTTGAGCCAAGTTCTCTTCGGACTCAGAGAATTCGAAGGATACCCACTCTCAACGGGATTTCCACCCTAAGTATGGTCCGCATGAGTCCGAAGTTGACACTTCTGGAAATGCTTTCGAAGAAAACACCGAGAGCTCCAGCTGGCATCACCTACAGGCTCTGGCGTGTAACACCCGCTTAACGCTTGAAGGTAAGGGATGCATGACTTTCCCTTCATGCAAGCGAATTTCCGCCTTCTTGCTTTTGTACGTGTTGGGTAGACCACTTTAAAACCAGGTGAGCTCAGGTGTTGATTGTTACTTACCTTTCGAGACTTCTGGTAGTGTCAACACTCCCGTTCCTTTGGTTTCTCTTAAGGGCGCATTTCCCTCCGAAAGGGACGACCTTTGTGGCCCTTGCGGAACTGGCCAGGTGGGGGTCATAGCGGCCTCAGTGGCCGTTCTGGTCTCGCCGCTTGGCCAAGCGGAAAGTGGAAAGCTGTGGAAAGCCACCCGGGGACCCACGAATTTCGACCCTGGATTCTCCAGCAAGTGTTGTTTTTTGCACGGGTGTCCCATTTTAGGTTTAGAACCCCGATGAGCCTTTGACATCTTCTCAAAACTTATCAACGCGGCCTGTCCGGCAATCGCTACTTCTGCCCGAGGCATAGGACTGTAGGACCTGCGCTGGGTGTGCCCCAGGTTGGGCGCCCCAACTTGCTGGGTTTGCTGGGAAGCCACCTTTCCCTTGGGATATCAACTATTTGAACCAATTATGTCGACCTCGCAAGGGGTTGCGACCTCGACCAAGATAAAGGTTATTATATCTTAGCGGCCCAATTCTGATTCAGGTTTTGGTGAATGACAAAGGTTTGCTCAGATTGCTTGGAGATTTGAAGTGGTGCTTGTCGAACGAAATGACAAAGCACCTTGACGTGCGCGGGTGCTCAGCGCTTTGCAAGTGGTCAACGGGTCTAGGGTTTAGGGTTTAGGGTTAAATTTGCTTAGGGGAAGGCAGCTCCCCACTTGGATGTTCATCCCGCGAGCTCGGATATAAGCGTAATATGCGGCATTTGCGCCTGAACACATGGCTAATGACAATCTACTCCCTTGCAGATTCACATGGAACGCAGCAGGAGAGTGAGTACATACGAAGTTGATCTGCAATCCAGGCAGTGGAGTTAGTTCACCCAGTTGAAATGTCGGTGGGAGCTCTAGCCTATTCAATCAAAAGGTCTTGCGACCTTTTGCTCAGAGAAAAGCAACCCAGACTCTTCTGCTGGTTCCAGTCTACCTAATTTGACCATGTGTTTTAGAACAAATCGCCGCTCTGGGTGTATCTTAAGTGGACCCCGAAACTGGATTTCGGTTTTCCCGGTGGCTTTCCTTTAAAGGGATCAACCAAACAAGGATTCCCCCCCCAAAGAAAAAAAAAGAGCGAGCCATGCCCTGATATGGATCGTCGACCGAGAGGTTGGGCTCGGGCCCTGGCATCACCCTACGCACGGACATCGGAGCCTTGATCTGCCACTTGGATGGGGCTCTCTTGGGTCTGGAAAGCTCCCCGACCTCCAGTGTGTGCCCGCTTTTTCTTGCTTAAGTTCTTGTTTGATTGGCGGAGGTTTCCCCCTTCAACATCAACTACCCCAAACAGGCATGTTTTTTTTTGATCGAACTCCACTGGGGGTCGGGCAAGTGGGTATGTTTCAACACAGTGTAAAAAATCATGAAACATTGGGGTGACTGCGGATGGACAAAAACAACGCCGATCGGCAGCAGCTGGGACTGGTGAACGTGTTGTTTTGAGGATGTCACTTTAATTGGACCCAGTATGTGCTTCTCGTCCGGTTGTTTCAGAGGGACCCATTGCCACGGCAGGTTAGCAGGTCTGTCTAAAGAGGAACTGCAGAGATCGGCTTCCCGGTTTTCCGTTTTGTATGTATTCTGTGTTCTGTCGCAGGGTTCCCTACATTTCAGTTTACCCTTAAATGGTGGTGGTTTCCAGGGGTTCTTGTAGAGGGTAGGTGCGACCCCCCTGGACCACCAAACCACGCATCCAAACCACCAATTGTGAACATTTCCTCTTTCAACACACCAAAAGGAAACTCACAAAATGGCAACTGCAACAGCAACAGGACGCTCAAAAATGGAAACAGGGAAGACAAACAGGGCACACAAAAACCATGTGTGTTTTTGGCACCCAACACGGAAAAGCCAAAGATCGGCCTTTTCCCGGAGCTCCACAAACAAGCATAGAAGCCAGCATTTCTTAGTGCTAACAAGATCGAAACCCATGTTTGACACGGAAGCCGGGGAGAAATAAAGAAGCCGGTGGCCTCAGGCGGGGCCATGAGCGTGTTGGGCATGTTCTGCCTGGCGGTCCTAGAGATGTGTACCCGGAAAGCTTCAGCCTGCGATGCGGCTCGGCCATCGATTGGTCGCGATTGGGTTGGACTTTTATCCTTCAAGTGTTTGATAGTTCGTGCGTTTCCCCACTACCCAACAACTGGTATTGCTTTTTGGTGCAGGGGGCAATAGCCACACAGAGGTTTTGACACCCCTCCCCCCCAACCCTTTGTCTCGTATGCAGTTTGCATCCCCTCTGAGGTTAGTTTGGTTAGAAATACATGGCCTTGGTTTAGATAGGTTTTATTCCATTTTGCTAGGGCCATTGTTTTTACCCAAAGGACACCTTTGTTAGAGGGCAATGTGGAGTATGTCGCTTGAATGTGCCCAGGCTTGCGGCACTCCGGTTGTTCAGTGGGCAGGGTTTCGACCCTGCCGGGCGGGTCGAATGGGAGTGGTCAAACATTACATGGCAAAGTGGTGTCTCTTGAGTGGAGACGTTTCGCTTTTTGCCAATCCCCGCGAGCACCTCAGCCAGGTTTGATAAAACCTTCCATTTGCCTGCCAGACTAATTATTTTCTATTTTCCTCTCTTGGTTTTGAAGGGAATCCATCACTACTGAACATATTTGTAAATTTCCAAGGGGACTTAAGCAAATGGAGAAACCCATTCCTTGGGGGAGCTTGAGTGATGTAGGGATTTTATTTTTGACAAGAGTGCTGAATCAGCGAAACAATTGCTGGAATCTGCATGTTGGGTAGACAGGGGAGGGGGTTGCACGGACTCGAGCACGGTCAGGACTAGCCCAGGGGTCTTGTCCAAAACATTATTTGATAGTTTAGGGTAGGCAAAACCGCCTCAAGTTTTTGGCAGACATGAATCCCCAGCTCAATGATGTCCACCGAGGGTTCATAATTGACAATTACAGCGATATGAAAGAGTCAGAACAGATTTGTACCCCAGATGGGCCTAGCAGAATGCACACTAGGGGAAGGCTCCGGAGAACATGCGCTGTTTCGGGCCTATGTCCGCAGAGTGACAAAGTCATGTGCTGGTATTCCCGGAGCTCCCGCGAAAACTCCTCAGCCAATCTAGATGTTAATGCATGAAGTAGGGGACCGTCACAAGGGGAAGTTCGGCAGAATCTTGGACCACTTATTGGACCACTTATCGATTTGTGAGTTCCATTGTTATATTGTCAGGTTTCATACGTAGATCCATGTTTCATGCAGTTCTTGGGTCACGAACCACTTTCAGGTATAGCTCCAGTATTCTTGATGAGGAAGCACAGCCCCCCACCCACACGAGCCTGATTCTCTTAATCATCTAAATGATCCATGACCATCTTTGGGGTTCGTAGGGGCTGGACGTGTCACCGTTATGTCCTGGTGTTGGAGGGGTGGTTTCTCCCGCAAAATCTGCAACGATTTTGTCGGATATTGAAATATTGAAAATCCTTCCCAGGCCTCGATCTGGCCCCGGTTTGGGGCCGGTGGGTCGGATCGGATCGAGGTCCTGGCGGTCTACGGGCAGATCACGTTGCACATCAACGCCCTAGGCCTCGGCTGCATCACGCTGCTGGGCCACGCCTGCTGGGCTCTGGTGCAGCTTCTCCTGCTGGCGGCCCCCCGGATTTGCGAGGGACGGAGGGATGGACGTCAAGGAAAATGATAATTATTCCATTTGCCTTCCAGGATACCTCTATTTCGATTTTTCCCCTGTTTGTTTACAGGGAATCTATCGCTACTGGAAACATGTTTTTTCTCGGGGACTTGGGCAAACGGAAGCATTTGAGGGTGCCCCTTTTGGGGTGTTAAAGGGGAAACCAAAAAAACCTCCGAAATCCATTGTTGGGGTCCGGGGACCAGGTCATGTGACCGCTCCAAAAAGTACTCACCCAATGGAAGAGGGTACCCCTAATTTGGCCTGGCTTGGTCTTGAGACTTGCCATGGCTGGTCTTCGTGTGACCGAATCGCCCTGGAGCCAACCTTTCGGAAATAAATGGCTGTTGAAGGTCTAAAGACCGTTTGCTCAGGGGGAAGCGGAACCCAGGGAAACCGTCTGAACCAAACCCCTTCAGGAAAGCACTGTGTGAACCAACAAACTGCTCCAGTTGTTTCTTAGGTTTGATCAAGCCAAGCCTTTGAGGAAGGCGGTTTTCAGGAGACCAGTTCAGGGGACATTTTCTGTCTAAGCCACGCTTGTTCAAGTTTTCAAGAGGCTATTTCAAACCGAACCTTTGAGGAAACTTCATGAAGCTTGAGATTTGTTTGATCAAAAGCGGATAGATTGAAAGCACCCTAATCCCGGCTTGCTTGTTTGTCCCAACTGATCGAAGGCCACAAACCTAACTTATCACCCTTTTCAGCGAATTCGTTCTCGGGTGCGTTTCTTCTTGTTTGTCTGTTTGAGGCTCGGTGCCTTTTCAGCACCATCTTGCAGGTTGCCCTATTTGAATTTAAGCATACCCATGTTTATCTAGCTGGAAGCCAACCATCCCCCAACTTTTGCTCCCCCATATTTGGTCACGTTCCAAGTTCGGGGGTGCCTGGTTTCAGGGTCTAAGTCCGGCCAAAGCTCTGATTTGGAGAAGCACTTTGTGGCGGCTCCGAGAAATCAAACCAGCCTTTGGCACGCAATTTTCAGGGCCCTAAAATTTTGGTCAGTAGGAGCCTTGCAGCAACCAGGGCTGGGCAGGCTCTGTTCAAACTGGTGCAAGGGCTACTCTGGTTTCAACAGCATCTGACTGTCACCCCTCTCCCCCTTTGACTAACTGAGAGGCCTCAAGAGAAATCCAACTTTGGATTCGTCCAGAGGATGCAACTGGTCCGAGGACCCACTAAAAAGCGATGACATCTCTACCAAGCAGGGAACCACACCTGATTTGTTTGGTCCGGATACATCCGATGCCTGAACCCCATAATTCTCACACGAACATCTTGCATGTGCTTAAGATTTGTTCCCCGCTGTTGCTTTCAAAGGGAATCCATCACTACTCGAAATATTTGTATGTTGCCAAGGGACTTTAGCCAGCGAAAGTCGTGAATCATGACATCCACGGATCTCTTCAACTACCATGTAGTTGGCAAATATCCCCGCGATAGGTCAGCAGCAGTTACAACCAGCCTTGCCAAAGCCAGAAACATGGTTGACACAAATCCCCACCAAATGTTGATGTCCACAGGGTTCCCAAAAACAAAGATAGCCATTTTGGCCACCAACCCCCCCTTCAAATCAAATACATCAACCAAGTAAAGACGTAACGAGGCTGCCTTCGCCTGGGTGGTGTTCATCTGGGGCGCGGCGGCCGCTCGGCGTGTTGAGCGATTCGAGTCTCCGACGGTTTGAGATGCCAAGCGATTCCGCGTGTGGAGCTAAATGTGGGCTGTGACAAAGAGTTGAGCTGTGTAGTTCGGCAATCGCTTGCCTGGGGTTACCCAAGGATTTGGTCTCCTTTCTAGTAGTTTCCACTAGGGATTAAGGCTGATTCGGGATTAGGAGTGGCCAACCCTTCATTTTGAGCAGCCCAGAAAAGCCAAACAAAACAGTGCTTCCTGTTGCCTTTGTACAAGGTACCTCTTCTGTATGTTTCCCTTTTCCCCTGGTTGCTATAGTGGCTTGCCTAGAGGCACCGGGAAAGGGGTCGAATTATTTTTCTACTGGGCTGGTCAAAATTAATCCGCAATGCTTATGGCAGGTAATTCTTTACAGCCCCCCCCCGCCAAAGTCAGAAGGTGTGGTCTGATGGGGTGATGTTTTTTGTTGCGGCCGCTCCCGCGAATGTGGGAGACTGAGTAGTAAAGCGGGTTCCGGGAGTGTGCCGGCGTGCCCCAACTGATCGAGAAAGTGTTTGAGGCAGCAGGGTCCTCTTCAATGAACGACGAATCCCCATGTGAGGCGATCCGCATTTGGCACCTGGGCTCCTGAAAGTGTTCCTTGTGCAGGTTCTATGTTTGTTTTGGGGGTGGTACCTCTCTCAATTTACACTTAAAATGCACACTTACTTTGTCTGGATGGAGGGTTGAACGCCCCATTCTGCTAAAGAGTTTCTTGCTTGGCACGTGTTGCGACTATATCACCTGCAGCTCACAGGATTTGGTTGGCGAGGATGGTGAGCGCCTTGCATAAGCATGTTTGATAATTTCACTTTCACTTGAGCCGGTGGACTTCATGTTTGTGGAGTCTTCATGATTTTACCGGGAAACACCCACTCAGGAACTGAGTAATACTGCGGAATCCAGGCCAAAGTCGATGTTGACACTCAGGTAAATCTTTGGCATTGCCTCTACTGCAGCAAGGCAATTGCCTCGCCGGGATGGGAGAACGTTCCCCTGTTGTTCAGTGGCATTTGTTTTACCATTTTGTTTGGTGGGTGTCCCAAAAGGATCAAAAAAGGCTCGCTGTGTTTACAATGTCACTGGGCAACTGGCGCACAGTGCCATTGTTGTTTTTTCGTCCGTTTGGTTTGGCAATTTGTATTTGCCGACCCTTGCTTGGATTAGTAAAACAGGGGTAGTGGTCGTCGCCTGAAGTTGATTTGAGGGCTACACCTGGCCTTCTTTCTTACCCATATCATATGACGTTGTTATGGTCTGCTCCGCTGTACATCTGGTTCCTGTTTGGCTTCTGCATGGCTCCTTGCGTTTTTTTTTGGTGCCAGTTTATAGGCTTTGTCTGGCTTGCAACCTACTCCTGCGTTTGGTTTCTCTTTGGCTTGTTTAAACAGGGGTTGGCAGCCAGGGTGGTTGACCCAAAGTTGAAGCAGAACCTGGGCATATATGGGCGTTTTTTTCTAGGTACCTTGTTTGAGATCATCTTAAAAGAAGACAAATGGAACCCACCATTTTGCGGGTCCCCGATTTAAAGACAGACACCTATGCAGCCACCCGAGTTTCTCAGTGCCACGTTTGCTCCTGCCGCAACCTGGCCAATCCAAGATGGCTACTGCCAAGCCGCTACCTCCAAGGAAAATCGGGTACCCGCCCATGGACCCTGACCTGAGGGAAATCATTGTCGAATATCAATCGAAACCTAGGATTCCTCGATGGCTTTAAATATCACCTTGGGATCCCTTTAACGTGAGTTTCCTTGGGGTGATGTGGTCTTTGGGTTGACATGTTCCTGGGGTCTCCCTCTGACCTGACAGAAAAATGGGTCATGACTCAAAATAAAGGCTAAGAAACCAGGAAATTCTACAGAAAATCCTGGTTGCCCGTGGGTATTTGGATGTTCAATTTCCTGGCGTGAGTTCGTTCCCTTGTTCTGCCCTGCATGCCTGATGGCTCCGCTTGGCCAACAACTCCTCCCTACACTGGGTGGAGTCCTCCGCACAGTTACGTGTTTCATTTTTCCCGTTTTGCTGGCACGGCGCTGCAATTTTGCATGCTGCACCCGGGCATGCCCCGCGGTGCTTTGCACGCCATTGCAAGTGCTCCCCCATTTGGTGCACTGACCCTGTCTTGTTTGCACCATTGTGGTGGCAGCCTGATTGGTTTGTGCGTAGAACAGAACATTGCCATCACCATGCACCCTTTTCACAGCAGTACTGCATGCAACCCGCACAGGCTGCGGCTCGAGCTCGCCGCATCGATTTTGCAGCCTGTGTTTTGTTGCATGAGGGTTTACCCCCTTTGCGGGGTCGGCTCTGGCGACCCTTTTGCCCTCAAACCTTCCCTGACAAAAGGGGAGTGCAGTGTGAACAGCACGCGGCAACCGCCGCGCCTTTGCATGTTCAACAAAGCCAGTTTGCAATCACAGCAACAGCATCACGCACATGCCAGCAGCCCCGGC
Organism: Effrenium voratum; assembly: GCA_963377175.1. Classification (NCBI taxonomy): domain Eukaryota; class Dinophyceae; order Suessiales; family Symbiodiniaceae; genus Effrenium; species Effrenium voratum. The sequence continues at coordinate 1,097,539 of CAUJNA010001013.1, read as the reverse complement.
AGTCTCCGCAGTGCTTGCACGCCTTTGCAAGTAGTTTATCACAGTGGGCTTTGTATCGCTGTGTTTGCCCTGACTTGCAACTTGCATATGTTGCGTGTATTCCTGAATATGCCGTGCGGCATGTCCGCACCAGGCATGTACAGCCAAGTAGCTAAGAACGGGGTAACCCCAAGAATCCGTAGGCCCGAAGAAACCCTAAAACCCGAAAGCAACCCTGGGAAACCATAGGAACCCCCTATTTAGTAGGCAACAAGTCACTGCCGGGAATTGCACAGATGAGACCAATCAATGAGGACATAAGGAAAAGAAGGACAGTCTCAGAAACCAGCCGAAATTCCCACGGCAATTGGGTATCGAAACACCCACCAAAAAGGCCAGCAAGACAGCAAGATCACTTTCCTGGCCTGGCTGAGGGTTTCTGAGATACATGAGTCATAGGGCACGGGTCCCAAAGAAGGTTTTCGGTTGGGAAACCAAAACCCAGCCCAGAGCGAGCCTCACGACAGGTGAAGCTGCGTCTCTCTCCGCTGGCGTCGGAGCTGCGGCGCCTGCCCTGGAGGCGCAAAGGGACCCATCTCACAAAACGCGTCAGAATGGGGGGCCCCCCAAAACGGTGGTTTCATGTTGGTTCCCTCAACAAAGGTACCCTCCATGAACTGAAGGGTGACAAAATGGGAGAAACCACCGCCAACTGAAGGATTTTGCCAATCAGACACCTAATGGGAACCCCAGATTAATAATCCAATCCTATCAAAAATGTGGCGTTCCCTCCCAAAGTGGTCTGAATCCAACCACTACAAGGGGACACCCCATTCAAAATCAATCAGGGGTTTATACATCCGGGGTTCACAGTACGAAGTTGGGGGTCCCCAAAGAAAGAGACCCAAATCAAGTTGCGCTAAAACGACACGCCTCGCTTGTCCTTGAAGTTCCCTTTGAATTAGCGTCAACCCCCGTAGACAATATACCCTTATGTCTCTTTGTGGTTCGAAGAGTTTCTGTTATGCCTGCCCAATCACTCAGTTGCCCAAAGCCGACCTTTGGGTTGTCCGGGTTCCAGAAAGTTAAACTGTCATTTCCGCATCCTTTGGACAAGACAAAAAAGGTTCGATTCAATTTGAAAGGTCGATTTTCATAGGCTGGCTTCAGAATGAGAATGTATTCCTGGTGTGGGGCTTGTAACCTTAGGAACCTTTTCCACCGAAAGGCAGCTAAACGGCCTCCAAGGTTTTGAGCCGAGGGTTTTTTGAACATCACCTTCTGGGCCAATTTGAAGTGAGTGTCCATTTGGTGGGGTGATGGTTGAATAGGAAATACAGGCCCAGACCTTCAGAGGGGCATGTGTGTTTTTTTGCACCGTTTCTGTAGGGTTCCCTTCCCCCCTTTCACATCTACCAAAACAAGGGTGGCGTTTTAAAAGCCCATGGCTGCAGGTCTGGGTAAATCTGGCAAATGGCATTTGGCAGATCACCTCACCTCAGTTGTTCAAAACTCCCTTTTGGCAACCATTTAGGAGAAGTCCCAAAAGGTGATCACCTTGTATATCTCGATCTGTTGGGAAAGTGAGTTAGCATTTTCCAAACTCTTGTAACTTGCCCGAGCCACCCATCATTGAACAGGACCCGACCAACCCGCACCCAAACTAGGGACTCAAGCGTTTCAACTAGTGGTATCCAAATGCCGATGTGTGTCTGTGTGTGTCGTGTGTGTCGTGTTTTTTTTTGGAACGGGTCCCTTATTCGAGACAGTCCCATTTCGCATAAGGAAATGCCTCACACCTGGTAGTTGGACATGCACCCCCCACAGGATGTCCACCAAAGCGTCCCCATGTGAATGGTTGTTTTGCAACAACTCGGGTTCTCACAGCGCCTATTTTGAGAACCACGATTAAGTAGGGCTTTCTGGTTACTACATGGGTTGGTCTTGAAGTAGGAAAAAGGAGCACCCAAAATGGGCTTCGGTATTCTTCTGGCTTCCCTCTGAAACAATCCTCAAAAGGATCCCACATGGTTCTGCGCAAGTGATGCTCACCTGGGAACAAAAAGAGCTTCACAGCAACTCATTTCCCAAAATCATCCTAATTTCCAGTTTGTCAATTGTACTAATGTGCCCACCTGTTGTTGCCAAATTGGTGTGTAGTCAAGGGGTCCTTTCCCTTTCAGGTCAAAACCGCCTTGCGTTCCTGGCCTTGGCAAACAAACAGTTTGGACGTTTCCGTTGTATATAATAGCACACTCAAATCTAAGCCCAACCTAATTAACACCAACCCGAAACCCGCTCTGAATCCATCCGAACACCCTGGTTACACCCTACACTAGCTTGAACCGTGTCTACCTCCAGAATGCCAAAGGCTGGACAAGAATGGACATAAATCATCAACATGTAGAAATGACACATTCTGGAGGGTGATTCCTGCCAACAAAGGCAAGACGCCGTTGCTTAAAGGCACCAGAAGCAAACTGTCACCCTTTAAGGCCATGAATCCAATTTTGCAAACCTGCCCTAATCCCCAGACCTACCTTTAGCTCAACACCGCCTAAATCCCCTGCAGGATTCCTAGAATGGAGAGGGCTTTCCTTGAATATCAACTACAGTACCCAGACGCTCCTGGGGCTTAAATGGAAGACCCAGACCCTCCATTAGACACCCGGAGGGGTTTGGGGGTCTCAACGCCTGGCAGCTTGAGGCCCAATATATATATATATATATATATTGGGCAACAACAGCCATGCATTTTGACGTTCAGCAGGATCAACAAACTAACAAGAGTCCCGCCCCTTTTTGTTGGGGCGCGGCATATCTGGTTCCCTAAGCATCATTGGACCCTCCATTGAAGGGTAGTTAGGACCTCCATTAGAAGGTGTTGGACCTCAAAAAGGGCCTTGTTCAGGGCCCAAGATTTGGGAGTGGTAAGGAAGACCAAAGCCGATTATTTGGGGAACCCTAAACCATGTGAATCCCAACACTCAACCAATCCCAACCCCATTCTGTTTTGCCACTTCGAAGTGAGCTTTCTTTTGGTGGTGGGATGGTTACTTTCGGGAACTTAGGGAACCCTGTTAGCCAAAGCATCATTGGACTTGCCGTTGAAGGGGCTACCTCATTGGAAGGTCTTGGGCCTCAAAAAGGACTTGCGGCCTTTTTGAGGGCCCGTTCGATGCTTAGGGTGGATTTTAAAGCGCCCCACCCCCCACCAAAGGGCAAAAGGGCACTGGGGTTTCCTGACAACCCAAACCGATCCAAAACGGAGTCGGAGCGAGGTTCGCGCTGTTCGCCTGGGTGTTGCTGGTGACCCTCTCCTGCCTCGCCGTGGTGCCAGTGCTCCGCGAGGCTGTGGGCTTGTCCACCGAGGCGCGGATCGATCGAAGTGGGGGCAGAGGACCAGCTTTCAACCCCTTAGATCGACACTTGTTTTCTTGGGGGGTTCACATGGAGGCGTCCTGCAAATTGGGTCGGGCAAGATCCCTTTAGTCAAGGTTTTGAACAAGTTAACCTTGTAGTTCTAGGTCCTTCAGGGAACTGAGACAAGTGTGGTTTAGACACCATGGTTCAAACAAGGGGCTGAATCAATCCACTTGGCGGGGGTCTGAAGGTCGGGCGCGGTTGCCTTCAAGCACGGAAGCATGGCCTTTTCGATGCTCCACCTGAGCTGCCCATGTGGCAAAACAAGCTGATCATGTACACGTGGATGCCTTGGTTCAGGTTTCGGGCAAATAGGGTCGTGCTTTTTTAGGGACCCCCCAAAACGATGGATTCCTTTAGGTTTCCCTTTAAAGCCGACCAAAAAAAGGTTCAAACTCAGAAAGACGAGCCTCCCATATTCTAGAACTCGAAGAATCTACACCCACCCCACACCCACCCTAAAGACACCCCAAACCAAGCCTTTTCGATCCAGGCAACCCTCAGCCGAATCAGTTTTTGGGTACGCCTATCGGTTTCTGGTGGTTACGTTGTGGGATACCCAACCTAATCTGCCAGCTATGGAAATCCAAGGCCAAACATATCCATGGCTGGTTGTTGTAGCCTTAGCCCCTCAGACCTTTTAGACATGGCTTTTCCATTCCTGCAAAGGATAGACGCTTCGCTCGGGGGGAAGAGTAACCCAAGTACCCAGGCAGGTCCTTTAGTTGCAGGCGGTTTGCTGAGACATCCCCACCACGGGTACCCCAATGAAGGCATAGTTCCTTCCTCACACAGGGGTGTTTCTCAAAATGGAGGTTCGCTTTTTCGGATGGGGTTAAGTCTTAAGCTTTAAGGCGTTTTAAGGGGAAACCAAATTAGCAAGCCAACCACCTGAACAGGTGAAACGTCCCGTTTGGAGAAGAGACAACATGTGGATGTATGAGGACGGGGGCTGAACCCCGCGCGTTTTCCAGCCCCGCGTATTTTAAGGCGGTGCTTTTCCCAGCCCGAGGCATTTGGATTTGAGGCCTTGCTCCTGTATTCGCGTGTTTCGATTAAACTCATATGTGTGCACTCTACTTGCTTGATTGTTGAGGGACACCTCTCAATTTGTAGAGAGTTGGAAAGTCAAGGAAGTTGGGGATGGTGGGAGGCTATCCATCAACTTAGGCATATGATACATTCCTAATATTATGTTCATCCATTGCCATAGACATGCCCATTAGCCCATATCCGTGAAGTTACATGGATTAGGCTTTATCCAACAGCTTACCACTAAAATGATCCACCAACTATTCCATCAGTTTGTCTCCATTAAACTATATAACTTGCTTTTATATACCTTACGTCAGGTCGATCAACTTTGACCCAGTTACCTATATCAAAACCTTCTTCCAATAACTCATATTCAGTAAGCATGGTTATACGCGAATTATCCACTGGCTTATGTCTGGAAACCTGTCATTTTACATTCTGCCTTGGAACAGGGCAATGTACAGGAAGTCAGCCCAACCCTTGTTTGTACTGGTTTGGCAAATTGTTTGTAGAATTCCCGTTCACTGGCTTCTTGGAAGGTTGGATTTTGCAAACCCCCGTTGCATCGGTTCCGAGATGCACCTGGCGGAGCATCTATTGCTGATGGGCCTCGGGGGGATCTTCGGCTCGGCGCTGCTCTCGCCGCTGCTCGCATGATTTAGCTGGGCTGGCTTTTTGGAGCCTCTTCCTATCCCTCAGCATCATTGGACCCTTGGGGTCAGGACCTCCATGCGATAGTTTGGCGCAAGGTAACCAATTACTGCGCTGCTTGGTCTTCAAAAGTGTCTTCTTTCCTGAGATTCTGATTGAAACTCAGTTTACATCAGGACGATTAGATTTGGACCAGACTTAAACATCCCTCTAACATCCTTGGATCATAACCTGTCATGATGCCTTGTGTGGGTCCACGCTATGCTCTTGGATTGTTTTTGCTAGACAGAAGGCTTGCCTCTGCCACTGTTTCCTTTCAAGTTGTTCAAACAGATACATGTCTGACGACGCAGCAAGGGCACATGACCCACCCTGAACAGATGGGGCTCGAGGCGGAACATGCCGTTGGATGGCTTGCCCCCGCGAGGATGCATTTCTGCTGATGTGACGGTGAGCTCGCTCTGGGAAAACAAGCTCACTGTGATGTCCTTGACTCCTTGACTTGTCGATCGAGTAAAACAAGCTCAGGTTTCGGAATTCAAGAACTTGCAGATGTCCTTTCAACATCTTATCCACCGACTATTGTCCATCAGTTGATATCCACCACTTTGTTTGACTTGCCTTATAACTCATATACATTATGTCATGTCGAATTACTGTTTCCCATTTACCTATATCACAGCCTTCTTTCCATTAACTTACGTTTAGTACAAGCATGATTGTCCACTAACTTATCCATTAGCTAATAGCTTGTATCTCGAAAGCTCATTCCTATGGCCCCCCTTTGTAGCACGTACCCTCCCCTGTCCATGGCACCCACAAGGGTGCGGGGAGCCGTTTCCGCCTGGTTTCCTTTTTGGTCAACAGCAACCTCCAAAACGGTACCCTAAGAAAAAGGGGGCACTACTCAAGGTGCCTTTGAACAGGCCTCCCTATACTTCGGGATGTTTTGAACATCAACTTGGGCCAATTGAAACAGTTTTTTGTGGACGCTGAAAGACAGGCCGGGACCCGGGTACGCAAAATGGACCAGGCACCTTTCAATCTGTTTGCTTTAGTTTCTTGTTCTTGGGATTTGAGATAAAATGTGGGCGGCCACTCATCTCAGGGAACCCCAAATCCAATTGGGAGCCTCTCGCAAGGGGGGGCCAAGGGAAAATCATGACCCTTGGACTTGAATGGCTCCTAAATAAGGTCACTAAGAGTCCCCACTAATTACTGTCGGGGTTTCAATAAAACAGGTTCGAATCGCTTGCAAAGGACACTCTGACAGCAAATCCCAAGTGTCCGAGTTCGTTGACTTGGAAATATGCTTTAAACAAAGTTCCGTGGTAAGTAGTACCATTGTTGATTTCACCGAGGACACCAAATTTATTTTTGTGAACCTCCCCTCCCGACTCCGAACATGTTTGCGAACTTGCCCCACCAGTCTCAAGATTGTCTACAGTAAACGTGGCTGTCGCTGTTGGGCTTGGTTGTTCTCATTTCCAGACCCACTATGTTGGTACTTGGCTGGAACATGGGCGAGCATATCCACATCCATTTTTAGCAAGTTGTCAATTGAACTGGAAAATGGCGGGTTGAAACCTTGCTCGTTGAACGCAGTGGTCAAACCCAGAAAAAGCTGATACACAATGAATCTTCGTAAAGGACCTTTACAGGACCTTCTACAAAGCTGATACCTGGTCTTCTTTCGTGTCACCCACCTGCGAGGGTGAGGAACTTAACCTGCATGCACAAATTGGATCGCTGTTCTCGTCCCTTGAAAAAGATGAACCTGGGCGGCCAAGAAAAGCAAGACTGATTTCATGGAAGCCCTTGCACAGCAGGGTGGAATTGGATGCATCCCTCACGGGTTTTCTTGTTGCATGAGATCAACCACCAAGACCAAGGCTGTTGCTGCTCACACGCACGGGCCGGCGACGCCACGCGCGAGCACGGGCCTTGGGCGAAAGGTTTTTTCAGTGGATTGGTCTCAGGCGAAGAGATCCCGGAGTGTACAATGTTGACCCCGGAAGATGGATCCCCTTGTTGAGTTTTATTGCATTTTATGGTGGAATTCTGACCACTTTTGGAGGGACATGGCTATGTTTGCTACGTAGTGAGGCATACCTGCCAAAGGGTTGGTGGACATAAAGCCATGTCCACCAGAGGGTCACCAACCAAAATTCACACCCACATGTTTACGAACTCCACGCTTTCTCTTGTGAGGGAACCCTGAAAACTCGGCCAGGGACCTCTCTCCAATCAGGAACAATAAATTTGGGCATGGCTCATATCACTCATGTATGATAGCAGTGTCCTCCATGTTGGGAACTCTGGTTGGTTCTGGGAAACCCAACGGAGAGGAATGTCTGGTTCCCTCGGTTTGAGACAAACCCATATTCCTATTCTTAGCCCTTGAGACATCCTTTTTGGTTTGTTGTACGGGAAACCAAGAACCCACGATCTTGCACTACTGCAAGGACAGAAACTTAGTGTTGTCGTTCCAGGCTGTTTAAAACGCAGCATCGCATGAATCCTATAGTGGTTTTGTCTTAAAGTTGGAGACCCCGAGAATCCTGGTTTGCCCTGTGCTTCCCTTTCAAGCAAGCCTAAGCAGCTACCCAAGAAGGACAGACCCATATGCTGACCGTAGCGACATCCTGCTTGCCCGAGGTCCGCCCAGGTCAGTCCCTTTGCCGCTTGGCCAAAAGGCTGTCCGCTCGGTTGAGGATAAGAGACCAACCCCAAACCGGGCTCAAGTGGACTTCCATGGGAAAGAACAGGCCACTCGTTCTTTTTGGTAAAGAGAAGCCGCCTCCGAAAATGAAGCAAAAAGGAGGTCTGCCCTAAGCATGATTGGACCCTCCATTGAAGGGGTTTGGGCCTCCATTGGAAGGTTTGCGGGGCCAAGATGCTTGGGATGGGAAACCACTTAGCTCAAACGGTGCCCGCAAAATAGGCAGCTTTGTAGGCATGCCAAGCCGAACAAAAGTGTGAGAGGTGCAGAGGGCTCTCTTAGAGGACCAGCATCCAGTCATAGGTGTTCATTTTCCCAAGAAAGATCCCAGGGATCGCTGGTCACTTTTTTGCGTTTCCAGGACCTTTTTGTTATACCACATGAACCTTTGTTTGTCTGTTGCTCTGAGAGACAATATCGGATCCCCTTGCTCAGAAAGGTTCTAAGAGAACCTTCGACCAGAACCCCTAAGCAGGTTCCATCCAATTCCTTGGCCCCCTGATGAGAGCCCTTAATTTGCTCGGAGGGGCTGAGGGTCCTTTGGGAGGTGCTTGGATGTATTTGGGGTGTTTGCGGCGGGTCTGTTGGGAGTCTGTTGGGGTTGGGGTTGTGCTGGGTGCCTTTTGTGCTGTTTTTGCCCAACAGCTGAAAGCTAGGGGGTCTCTGCCCAGATAAGCTTCGGAGTGGTTCGGAGGTGGGGCTAGTGTTCCGGGAGGGTTCCGGCGTGAACCGTTGGAAATACTGCATGCTTTTGGTTTGCGTCTTGGAAGGTTTTGTGTGACTTTGGGGTCTTCACCGCTGAGGCCGGGGCCTCTTGAAGGCTTATGCCTTTTCGATCTTTGCGCATCTCACAGCGGCGCTGGTGATCCCTCTGCTGGCGCATCCGGATTCTTGGGGTGGATGGCTGGGACGACTTCCATCCGCTGAAATGGATAGGTGTTGCTTTCCCTGCTGGTGTTAATGCGAATCGATCACTACTGGGAATAGGTTGCTTTCCAGGGGACGTCTCCGCAAACCTTGTACCATGGGCGTCCAGCGGTTTGCTTCCCAACGATGGGGTTCCCTTTTCAATGAAAATCAAGGTTTCAGATTTGTTTTGGGTTCCCACTGCTCAAAGTGCCCCAAAAGCTGACCCCGATACGTCCAGGAGACAGTTGGGAGATCGCTATTTTCAGGAGGGAGGGGGTTTGACTGATGCTCCATTTGTTCCACTGTGGGCACTGGAAACAAACAGCAACATGAAATTGACCTTCACCCCACCCTCTCCCGGCAGGGCTGTTGGGAGGTGACTTTTGACCCCAGTCCTGAAAGTTAGATTGCGTCCCGAGACCAGTTCATGGAACAAGTTTTCGTTTTTTGCGAATCTCAGGAAGCGGGTTGGGTTTTGGGGTGCCCAAGTGCTAAAGTCACGAGGATGCGACAGTTCTCGAAGGGTCCGGGGAGGTTCCAGGGAAAGTCTTGAAGAATGTCTTATCCTCCCCGGTTTTCCCGCATGGTGCGACTTGGACATTTCGATTGGTGGCTTTGCAGGATTTGAACGCCGAAAAGCACAACACTCAACGGTTGGAACCCAGGATTCATAAACCCTGCTAGGGCGTGGTTCATGCAAGAGCGTATCCGGATCACTTTGGCGGAACTGGTGTTGTACATGCCACCTGGCCAATTGCCACGAGCTTAATGGCGAGATTTGCGGATAACACGAGCTCTTCTGCATGAAACGAGCTCACCCATGAAGGTCCCTTCCTTGGGGACTTGTTCTGTATGGCTTTCGAAGGACTTTTTGGCCTTTAAAGGGAAAGAGTCCAGGGTCGTGAGTTGCAAAAAATGTGCATTTGGATGCCCAGAAGCCCCGATGCCACGTTGGTACCCTCGATTTGGCAGGCGCATTTGGCAATTTTTCTAGTCGCCTTCTTCCTGGTGTGGCTCGTGGTGATGCTGGCGCGCTGTCCAAGGCGTGAGCTACAGCTTCTGAAATCTCTTGGTGCTTTCCGGTGCTCTCCCGTTGGTTGAAACCCAGCCTTGTGTGTTGCCCTGTTTTGGGGGGGTTCTTTCTTTTTTGTTTGGTGTGGAGGGGGGAACTTTTTTCAAATGGAGGGAGTTCCCCTACCAAAAAAGGCTGCGCCACGCCTCAACCCCTCCCTCCCTTCAGACAGACTTACCCAGTGCTTCCAGGCAAGCCGCTGTAGTAGTGAACCAGGGCAACACATCCATGGCAAAGCCTAGAGGTACAAAATCCTATGGTTCCCAAAAGAGGCAACTGGAAGCACTTAGATATCGAAACCCATGGCTTCCCTCAAGGCCCCCGATTTCTGCCGCTTTCGGGAGCTTTGAGTGGGTGGGTTCAGGGGTTGGGCAGGCTAGGGCTTGCATGGGGAAAGGCCGTGTTCAGGAGAAATGGTTTCATCACTTCTTGTGAAACTGGCAACACATTGAGTTTGATAGGATGTCCTTTTGGTTGAAAAAGGCAGCGAACGAGCGGGGTTGGTTTGGCGGGGACATCCCACCATATTTTTGCAGGTTACAGAGTCAACCATTGAAAGCCGTACTTGGGCGTTCGTTGTGCAGTCTCATGTTTGACCACCTTTTCCGAATTGATGGTATTCCGGCCGATTGGTTTTCAAGAGAACTGGTCAGTCATAACGCGTACATGCCCAAACATGCCCAAACATGGAAAACACCAAAAGCAAGCCAGCTGCTTTCAGGGGCCCCCTTCCCATGTTGGCAATGTTTCAGCACCTCGAGGCTCATGCGAGGGCTGACTTTGAGGGTAAAATGATGGGGCCGGTGCTTATTGCGGAAGGGAACCGGTCCTCGTTGAGGGGCTCCATCTCCATTTCCATTTGTCCCGTTGGTGAGACAAACTCATGTATTTGCCAATGGCGAGCTCACTTGAGGGTAATATGAGCTCACCATGATCAAGAGTCACTTACGTGGGAATCCAATTTTCAGGTATTGGAATTATATATCGTAAATGAACTGATGCAGATGTATAGGGAGATCATGTAATGATCACATGCGGCTAAGTTTGGCCCTGGGCTTTTCCTCTGGTTCACAATTAAATCGATGGTCCAAGGGTCAGGACAGTACCACCAATGAAGAGGCCACCCTGTGTTTTGGCTTTGGGTGACCCCTGTAGGTGTTGATTGTGACTGCTTTATGTTGGACCCTCAACAATCCTCCCCCCCTCCCCCACCCACTGGAGCCAGTCGCCGCAGTCCTCTTTAGTGAAAATCTTGGGTCTCTGGGTGGGACTTGGACTTGCCACAACTTACTTTAGTATCTCCAGGGCTAAATTCAGTATTGCCAAGACTTGCTCCCACATTCCCAGTACTTCGTTTAGTATTAAGACTAAACTTAGTAGTAGTGCCAGGACTAAAGAGGACCCCAAAACAGTCACATTCGAGAGGCTCTGGGCCTCTTGCTGAAGTAGGGAAAACGCTTTCCACACAAATTTTATTACAAGTGGGGGTCCAACATTACTCTTCAAAAATGCAGCGATGACAGCCGGAACGCTGCAGCTTGGCAGGCTTGATCTGCTCAGCAGTTTTTTTGAATTTTGGCTGAGTCTGCGAAGCAGCGCTATTGCGCCGAGTCGTGCGTGATTTGCCGCAGCAAGAAGCACTCCGTCAAGTGGGAGATGCGCCTGACTGGCCAAGGGGCCCGCACCGTCACGGGCGGCGAGTGATACACTTGCATCCGGGCCTGCATGCTTCTGAAGTGACGGTTGCAGTTTTGAAGGCGGTTGCTGGCGCATTGGACTTGCTGGTGAAGTCTCGTCGGCTGAACTCGCCAGGTACGAGGGCGATGGGTGCACTTGCAAGGAGTGCAATAAGTAGTCGTGAGCCATGGCTGCGGTCTGAGACGAGCAGACGCTGAGTTGCGGTCGTTTGACAATGTTTGCCACCCCAGCACGGCAGGTCGCTTGGCGAGGTGCGCCACCCCCTCACGGCAAGTCATGCTCAGCATTTTTTGGGTTTTGTTCTTAGACTCTGACGTCAAACTTGGGTGTGCCGCACAGTCGGAAAGTTGCTAGTAACCCACTGACAACAGCGTTTCTTCCACTTGGGAAACTGTTCATGCATTGGTTGTCAACTAGCTGAGTCTGAACACTTGCCGAGGGGTTGCCGAAGACCCGCAGATCATTGTTCCGGCTTGGCGTGGTAGTCTTGGGATTGGAATGATTGGAAGCTCTGTTTCCACCCGATCAGGATAAGTAGGTACCCTGGGTGTTATGGTTCATTCCTGGTAGCCATTCAATCAGTGTTCAGTCCTTGAAGGAAAACACACTATCATGGTTTATCCGGTTGTCATTTGTTCAAAATAACAGTTTCGAATATGGCCATTTTTCAAGCGCGGTTCTCGTTTCCCAATCTTGCAGGATCAGTCGGTGCTTGCCACATCTAATCAATCATATCTATCCCGTTTGAATAGAAAGGCCGGATCAGAATCAACCCGGGGCTTGTATATGCGGCAACTAGGTTTCCATGATATACAGCACCTCCAAGATGAATACACTCCACCTTTGATTTGTTACCTTGAAATACTTGCATCAGCTGCTTTCATCAACTCTTCAGCGAAATACATGATCCACATGATCCAAAGTCATCGCTTCTTCTTCTGTCAGTTCTCCTTTGAAGGGCTGGCCATGGATTCGAGATCTGGGTTGTCTTTTCCCCTTTATTCTGCCTCCTGAAAATTGACATCGCAAAATTGACCTCCAAATGGTGGTTTGAAGGGATGTGACACCCACAACTAAATCTGAACATGCTTCAATATGTTTACTTTGGGGGAGCCAGATATTTTCAAAGGGTCTCAAACCAAACCATCGTTTGCTTCCGAAACACACTGATGGCTCACTGTTTGAAGGGTGTAGGGTGTACCCTTGGTGTTTTTGCAGAGTTTCAGTTTACTTCCCATCTTGAACAAGCCCCTAAGAGCCGAACTACATGCAACATGTATAGTTGATTTGGTTGTTTGGCCAAGCACGGGGCGGTTTCCAGAAAACTGGGTTTGCAACGCAAGGGGAACAGGCGTGGGCATCCGCTGTAGGGAAATTGAGCGGGACCCCGGAATTGTCACCTCCCCAAAACAGGGGTGCCCTTCAATAGTATACTTATTGCATATGACAGGGCACCCCAAACCAAGAAGAAGCTGCCACCTACCAGGTAATTGTGTTGGTGTATTCTCCACAAAAATGGTCCGGAAAAAAGCGGTCTGCCAAAACCCATGCGGTGGGGACATCCTCAACTTGGCCAACTGTTTCTTGCGGTTTTCTGAGGACCCTGTTTACAGGGCCCTGAGTTACCATGGTTGCTTGGTTGGGCACCAAGTAGTCTTTAGGTGTCTTTCCAGGGAGGTTTGTTTTAGCCGGGGTGGTTTACCAGCTTGTTTTTGGTGATTTATAGGGTGGTTTGGATGTTTTGGTTTCAGTGAAGGCCGGCTTTTCGTCACCAGGCGCCAGGAGCGCGTCAAAGCCAAGCCCAGCTGCGCCGCGAGCCCGGCTGGAGGTATGTTATGAAGCATGTTGTGTGATGTATCCCAGAGTTGCATGGGCCAGGTCTCCGTTGATAGGGGGTAGTTGGAAGGGGATTTGGGTGTTTTTGTTTTAGGGGACGCCCCAAAATTGTGGTGACCACCGAAAAAGGGGTACCAACTCCAAAAACGACACCTGTTTGGGGCACCAACGCCAATCTAAGTCAGATTTGTTGGAGCGGATTTTCCTTGTGGTAGTTTCCCTTGGGCCCGCTGCCATGAGTCCATGGAAAACATGGTGATCCAGGTGACTGATCGCTTGTTGGTTTCCCAGTTTAAGTGGTGAACGAAGCGTTTGCGTTTTGTTATGCCAATCTATTCAGAATTAGAGGAAGCAAGGGATTGGCTTTTCTGTTTACACCCTAGTATTTCGGCCGGTTATTTGTGTTGGATTTTAAGTCTTTCAGGTTGACAAGGGGAAACAGTCAAGTCAAGGGGCAAAACTTGGATGGATGTCAGTCCCCTTCTATTTCACTCGAGGGATATTATACAGATACTTGATGTTTCAAAAAACAGATTTGCTTTGCCACTCCCTGGTTCACCGCCCACACCCAACCCAATTGTTCAAGGCGATTTGACCTTTTGATGTTTGCCCGTTCCACTTTTTGACTCCAACGGGCAAATCTTGCAAGTCCAGGTCCTTTGGGCCAGTGAGCAGTATATCGATAGAAATTCATAAGATGAAACCTGCCTTGCACGCCTGAGAAAAAACAGATTGGGACGGCCGTGAATAGGGTTGGGGAACAATTTGCTTTAACCAACCCTGGCCAATGGGAAATGATCTGCCAAGCGCCTGCCAGTAGCCATTGGCGTTATCAAGCAGACAAGACTGGCCCGGGCGAGTGGGAGCTTCAGAGGATCGGATCGATACATTTCGGGTGGCTGGCCTGGCCCGGGTAGTTACTGTGAGGGGCCCTGAAAGATCTAAAGCGAAGTTGCAGAGCCAGCTTGAGGTGAAGTTTGTAGAATCAACTCGCAATCTGAATGTGGTGGTCAGTGGCTGGAGCTGGGAGCAGTGGATCAGTGCCACTAAACCCGCACGTGTTTCAGCTGAGGAATGCAACTTCAAGCAACCCCGAAGTGAAATATGTCACTTTCCATCGCTTTGAAACCTGCAGCAAGAATCAAAGGGCACTTTAAAAGCGTCCTGAGAAGGTTGTTGGTGCCCTAGTCACAACCCTCCCCGTGTTTTGGGTTTAAAAGGACGAATCCACTCCATTAAATTATATGTGTACATATATATATATATATATTATTCTTACTCCAGGAACACGTGGCACCAGGTTTCTGAAGGGAACCTTTGCCCATGGCGGCGGAAGCCGGTTCAAACGCCGGCTATGGCGCCGCGACCGCGGCCCCGGCAGCTCCGGCGGTTCCGGCGGTTCCGGCGGTTCCTGCGGTGGCGGTGTCGGCGCTGATGCTTGGCCTGGAAGCTCACCCGGTCTTTCTTTAGGGGATTTTCAAAATGGTGGTTTTCTTGGTGGTTTCCCTTCAAAGCCACATTTGGTAAGGATACCCTGAACAGAAGCACCCCAACTTGTCTCAAGCGAGTCGCGATGCCAACTTGTTGGTTTTCCTGGGGTCTACTTGTCAAGGTGCCAAAAGCTGATCACCTTTTGTCTCCGGAAGTCTTTTGACCAAGTCACCAAGTCGACTCAATTTCCTGTTTTGGCCTGTTCCAACATGAAGGTGGACACGAGGCCTTACAGCAGTCTCCCAAAAGGCTTCAATCTTTCACCTCAATTAGAAAGAAGTGATACCCGCTTTTTGGTTCAACCTGGCCCCTTTTGCTGAACTCGCAAAATTCATATCACTTTCATCCAGGGGTCCTCAGGATGTTCCTCCAGAGCACGGCGCTGGCGTGGGTGCGGCCGGACGAGTCCTCCGAGCCTCCCAGTTTGGCCACCGAGGCCGGGCGGATGTGCAGATCTCCCATGACCGAGTAATTGCCTGGTGAAACGGGGACACCCTCGCTATGTTAGGAAATGAGTATGTGTCAAATTGGGGGGGACCCCAAAAAATGATGGTTGTGCCTGATGTTTTCTTCGTTGCAACCAACCAAAAATGAATTCGATATGTTATTTGTTTCACTTCATATTGCGTTTGGTAGGGGCAACAGCTGAGATAGGACGAAGCAGAGTTGTGGAGCACGGGGCAGGGCCACAAATCGTGACGTAATCAGTTTTGGGTGGGTAGCGCAGAAAGAGTTTGTTCTTCGGATATGAGGGATACGGTGGTCTCCCTACGAGTACTTTGTGTCATGTTTTACAGGGTTCCCTTGGTATCACTGAAAATTACCTGCGCCAAGTTTCCCACAGGGGCTTATCATGCCGACATGGGTGTTTCCCAACAAAAGCTAGCACCTTGTTTTGCTTTGTTTTTTTTAGTAGGGAAGCCTGGAGCCACCAAACAACTAAGTATTCCGGTTCAAGAAGCACGCACTGACGGCTCACCGATTCCGAGATCTAGGCTTTGACATCCGCAATGTATGGAAGCTCAGCGCAAATAGGAGCTTCCGCTCGCGACAAAACACGAGAAACCAACAAACAGCCTGGCCAATTGGACGCCGACGCCAGGAGGCGGGGAAACGGGAACTGGCCAATCTGCTGGACCTCAAAGTGGTGCAGCTGAAGTTTGCCTCGGCGAGTCAGTTGAAGAAGCACTTCAAGGCTGCCTGTCTGCGGCATCGACCCTGCAAATTCCGGGAGGTGGTTTCCCCAAAGTGAAGAGTTCCATTCCAGTTGCTTAAGAATATGTGCTGTGTCTCCGTGTTGGTTTTGCAGGGAATCTATCACTACTGGGCGTGTTTTTTCCAGGGGTGAAAACAACTACCGAACCACTTACCCAGATTTGGTTTGATCGCTACTGCTTTAAAGGGACACGGTGACATTGTTATGACTGGCAAATGCTATATTTCATTGTGGCCAAAGCTTACCGCTGCAAATATATTTTGCTATCAGCCCTCAAACATTTTATGCTCCAAAAGTCCTCCAGAAACCCGGAAAGTGAGTGTTACTTGGCGCGCAGGTATGGAAACCAAGACTGTCTTCCTACTGTGGGAATTTACCACTCGAATGGTCTGCCCAAAAGGTGTATTTGTTTCACCGTTGTGAAATTCACCCCCCAAGTGGTAGGTTAAAGGGAACCAACCTCAGTTTCTGACTTTGATACCTGCTAGAAACAGGCAAAATGATGTGTGTCCCATTTGGGGCACAAATGCTTCCACTCAAAATGGTGGTTTCCTCTTAGTGAACAGGTGGGGTGGCATTGAGTAGGGGTTCCGATCGCTTCAAAGGACGCTCTCATGTTGGAAGCCATTCAAGGGGTGATCCAACTCTTGGTCTGGTGGAACAGTTGGGTGGGATGGTACCTGGAATCATGACCAATAAAAAATGGGAATCGTTGCTTTTTTTTGGGGGTAACCACATGGTGGTTTGAAGAAGGACACTCCAGGTACCATACTTTGCCCCGGCCCTTAAAAGGCCCTGTTGAGGTCCAAAACCTTCCTTGGAGGTCCCAACCCCTTCAATGAAGGATCCTTTCTGATGCTTGGGGCGGGAAATACGTCAGGGAAGCGGGGGTCGGACTCAATGCCCCCAAATACCGCCATGAGAGGGCCAACGGCCATGCGGCCTTGGCAGATGGTTTGGGTTGGGCAAAGTCTAATTTGCTTCACGTTGAATCGTTTCAACCAAAAATGGAACAGGAGGTTGTTTAATCGACAGGGTTCAAGATATACAAATAGGTGGGTTAAACAACAATAATCATGGACACTTCAAAGGGTTCCCCTTTTTCCTGGCTCGTTGTCAGCAGGGAATGAATTTGGGTGGTTTGGGAACGAAGCAGGGATGCTTCAGTCAGTTCGGAGCCATTCCAACCTATCGAACCAGCAAGTTTTTCGCGTGACGTTTCCGTGTCCCCTTTCTTCCACCTTTTTGTTTTGGGAGGGGGTGGGCTTCTTTGAAGTAGGAGTGCCTGAAGTCTCCTGATCCTTAAAACAGGGGGAGGTTACCCCCCAAAAAAGGGGTGGGAACCGTTGGAACCCATTTTGATTCGGGTCGGACTCCAGGTGCTTGTTTGTCCCACGACTTCGTGCCAGGTGCCCTGCGCTTCCTTGGCTTTCCCCCAGAGTGTCTTGGTGCTGGTGCACCCCAAGCTGCGCCAGCTGGCGCCCGGCGCTCACGTGAACCTCGGGGGGAAGGCGGGGGAGGGGTGGAACATGCAGGGACGAGACGAGTTCCCACAGGCATGAACAAGCTTCTTGGGCAAACATCACGGATGACGCAGAATTCAGGCGGTGAGTGAAGGGCATGTGTTTATGTGCAAGCCACTTAACGCGGCCCGCATCTTTGGCAAGGCACCCGAAGAAGGGCCAGTGGTTTGCGGTCGGACTTTATATGGACTTTACCCTTGTTTGGGAAGACCATTCTAGTGGCAGTTAGCTCTGTTTTTGGCCATCCCACTCAGGAAATCTACGGGAGTTGTGTCACACACGCACAAGAACATTGAAACATAGAGAAGGACAGCAACTAGCACGTGAAAGGGTTTAAACGTTGACCCAGACCACCAGTCGTGCTTTTCTTGGAGGTTTCCCTCTCAAAACCAAGAGCCAACACAAGGCGCCGTTCTTGCTCATGGAAATCTACTGGGGGTTCTGGCTTATATATAAGCCCCCCCCCCTCCCCCTAGCAGATGCCACACGCCGCTTGGGGAGGCTGCGGTGTGGTTTGGAGCCACGCGGCTCGTGGGCGGGCGCCTGGAGGTGCTATCTACGGACAGGCAGCAGCTGGGATGCGGTTTGGGTTCTCTAGGGCCTCCCGTGGACTTCTCACACATGCTGCCTCAGAGCCAGTGTTTCCCCTCAGTTCAATAGTGCCTTTTTCAGGTGCAAAGCGTCCAGAACACTCAATTGGAAGGTCTTCCCTTATGCTCACTTCTTTTCACTGGTTCGTGGTCGATTTGGGAGGACCTGGAGTCAGACTTGGCCAGTTGTTCCTCTTGGTTCGGAAGATTGGTTGCCAATGTTCATTGACTTTCCCCTCATGATGTTTGCTGAGGATCTTCTTAAGGGATGCTAAAGAGATGCATCTTGGTCATGGTGAAAACATCATTTCCAGCTGACTTGAAGGATCCCCTGTGAAGCAGGCGGTTTTTTAATGCAGCGTTTGTTCCTACCAGTTTTTTGTTGATTCAACCAGTGGTGTCACTCGACGGCCGGAAGCAAGCCCATCCAACTCTGAGGAAATCTAGCGGGTTAGGCTGGTGCTGAGACAGAACAGCCTCCACTTCCTGGAGCCATGTGGCTATGTATATATACATATATACACATATACATATGTGTACCCAGACACCAGTGGGCTGCTTGCTTTTTGAGGGGGTCCCATTGAACTCCACTACCCCAAAATGAGCGCGCTTGTTTCCGCATGGAAATCCACTGCGACCCGGTCCGGGTATACCACAGAATGAGCCCTTCTATGAGACTGACTCCCCAAAACTGGGGTCTCCTTTAAGAGTATGCCCATATTTTAGGGTAGACTAAATGAGGAACAGAGGTCAGGGAATATTCGCTTTTTCTGAGCACCCCAGATGTTTGTTTTGTTTGGCGAGAAGCTGAGGCAGGGGTTAAACAAGCCCTTCAAGCCGTTACAGCCATAGGGTTTTGCTCTTTCTCAGCCCACCCTGATATACACATATATGTGCGTACATATTACAATATATATATATATACACATCTACACACATCCCAGGATATGTTCATATAAGCTTCAACTTGTTTTTTTTTGAGGGGGGGACGCACCATATATATATATATATAACTCACAGGGCTTAACCTCCCCCCCCCTCCCCAACCCCTGCGGCTTCAACACCTTTTTGCAAACCAACCTGAACTGCAAGCTCCCATGGTACTCCGTCAACTTGGGATTTGCGCAAGCTGCATTGGGTTGGCACAGATTTCCTATCAAGGGCCCCTTCAACGAGTCATGGACTCCAACAGGCCGGCACTGGGCGCATTTTCCGCCTCTGGGATTGAATCGGCCAAAAGGGGGCGCCCTTGGCAACCAAGAAAAAAACATGGAAATAATTGCTGAGGCAAAACAACATCCGCTTCCTGGATCAGCTCAGCAACCGCGGCGTGGCCGCGCAAGCGCCGCAGCCTGTGCTCGCGCGCTGCCCTCGCTGCGACAACGACGCCGCCGCCGCCTCCGCGCCCACGGAGAAGACCTGGCGCTGCAACGCCTGCCGCGGCGATCCGGAGACGGGGATGGTCACAACTTGGGAAGGGTTAGACCCCGTTGTTTGCATTTTCCTGGCCTGACTCCCCCAGTAGTCTTTTGATGGTTGCTGAAAATGGGGAGGGGGTTAGACGCAGTTTCTGCGATGCCAAGGCAATCCTCTTCAAAAGTCAAAAAGTAGTCATGGCAATGGCCTATGTTGGTATCGCAGAAAGGCTGCTTTTCCGCAACCATTATGGTGGTCGAAAAGGGTTCCCGATACCTGGGTGCTGTAGCCGAGGAGAACCAAAAAGGCTTGACGATGACTTGCTTTCCCGGAAAGAGGGGTTTGTTTGGTACACGTTCCCTTTAAGGAAGCAAACAGGGGGTGGATTTGTTTTGCAGTTTTTCCAGACTCCCTGTCAGGCGTATCCTGTTCATCTAGGATTAGTCAACCTGTTGGACGAACAGGGGGCGGTTTCCTCCATTCAAGGATTCCCCCTCCATGAGTTCCCTATTTGGCGTGGCAAGTAACAACTGGGTAGTCTAACAAACGTTGAGGTATAGGTACTTGGACCCCACTTCTGAATGCCTCTTACATGATAGACGGGAAGGTTTTTTGAAGATCGTTTGTTGGACATGCCAACTTAAAGGTTTTGGTGCCTATGTGTCCTATGTTTCCCAAGGCGAGCCAGCTTGGTCAGCCTGGCTTTAAGCATCACCATGCGGGCCAAATCGAAGTGAGTCTGATTTTGGTGCGATGCTTTCGGGAGGGGAAGAAAGGGATTCTAGTGGTCTTGCGGGGTGTGATGTAGTCCATTGTGCATGCCTGGCTCTCCGAAACATCTTCCCGTCGTACTCTTCCTGTTGTCGTCGCTAAAGCGAGCTTAAGATGATGAAAATCCCTGAATTGCTTGTTGGTATCATATCTTTCCTGAAAAGGTGGTTCACATTACCATGTGGCATGCGCGAAACAATAGATCAGAAGGCATATGGGAAGAAGAGAGGCTGATGCAACGAAGGTTGTCACTGCCACTCAAGTGAGGACATAAACAATGATATGTTTCTAGATGCCACAATGTCCCCTGGGGTCAGTGGTTTGGACGTTCTGAGTTCGCGACTTGCAAGTTGTTGCTGACCTGCAGGAGGCCTACGGACTTTGCTTGCATCATGGTTTCCAGTACCCCCAGCCACCCCAAAAAAATATAGCCAGCCACTTACAACTAGAAATCCCTTTGCCCTCAGATCCCGACCATGCATGTCTCTTGATGGCAAGATATTTGGGCTCCGCTGGCTTCCGTTCGGTAAGCATTGACCGCAAATCCCAAGGGTTCCATGTGGGGTTGTCTTTTTTTTCTCGAGGGAGCCCTTTTTGGGGTTATTGTAAGTGACAATAAATGGAAGCACACACACACACATGTTGGGCTCCCCCCCTGTTTGGGGACAATCCAATGTTTCTAAGGAATTGCCCCCAGAAAAGGACAACCTGTATGTCGTGGTGTCATAGTCGTTATACATGCTACGACAATTGCAGACTGCTCGGGCTGGGCTGGGATGATTAACAACGCGGTTTGTGACCCTAGCCAAAGAGCACCAATTCCTTTTCTCAGGTCTCTTTTAGAGTGCCCCTCAATCACTTAATTGCTTGGGATGTTCAACCCACTTGGCAAGTAGGTTACAACTCCCGCTTACAAGAGAAACGACCTGTTGGTTGAGATGTAATCCTGAGCATAGCCTGCTAAGTGGGTTCAACAATGTTGAACATCCATGTGGATCCAGTTACCATTATAGTAGGTCACTATCCACTTTCCGTTGCAAAAGGATGGTTCCTTTGGTTACCTACAAAGCCAGGGAAATGTAATCACTGGGTTGTCCCCTACCCTTCACTATGTAATTGGTGGTCTCTGGACTTCCATTTATGGTTCTATTTCCCCTTTATGGAGAGTACTAGATAAATGGAATTCGGGGACCCCACCCACCCCCCTCCCCCTCAAGCTAGGGGATACTGGGTTGAACATAGCTGCAGGAGCACGTGAGGAACGTGCGCCGAGCCGTTGCCGCGTACCGCATTGGCTGGAAGAGAGCGGAGGCTCCACACGGTGAATTGTCCAATTGGTTGTTCTTGAATGTTCAACCATGGGTCAGCGCCCTTACAACCATGATCACAACCTACTTGCTAAGCTGGCCCTTTGACCAAAAACTGTTATCCTTGTCAAGGCCAAAAACAAATAGTCCAAAAAAACTCTTACCCCTGTCAAGGCCAAAAACAAATAGTTCAGACGTTTTAACATGAGCTTTTTCACCACAGCAAAATGACACCACCACTAGGAGGGAGGGGGTGATCTACGACATTTTGCCAAATACATCCCCAATCCTTATTCCAGATGATGATGGTTTCCCTCCCTGCACCGCCCACCAGGAAATACGGATTTCGATAAGGAATCCCGAGCAGTTCAAATTGTTTCATTGTTACTTGTCCCGGCTTCTTTTCAGGCCATTCTTGCTTGATTCAAGGCTATTTTGCTTGGAGTGTCTGTCTTTCTTGACAAAACTCCGTTCATTGTCAGCAGGGGCCTGCGAAGCATGTTCCAGTCTGTCTGCGGAGCCGTTCGAGGGAATTTGCAAGGTCCCTTGACTAGGTAGGTGTGTCCTTCCCGGGTGTTTGGCCAAGTTAGAAAGCAACTGGAGTTTGCCTTATTGCTCTTGAGTAACAGCCCAGATTGTCAACTGAGTCTCATGTTAATGAAGCAGTATATGGCTTTCGTCAGCTGAACACCCAAATAGGCTTGGCCAAAACCTGAGGCACGACGTTTGATAGGTAGACCCTTTACAGTGTCCTGCAACACCACTTGCTTGCGGAAAGCTTGGTTTTAAGGCCATGTTCTATGAAACCAAGGGAAGCCCCTTTAAAGTGACGATGGAATGTGAAGCCGTTTCCCACAACCGTGCAACAAGCTAACGAGAGCGTGGGAGTTGCAAATTCCGGCAGGAGACGCTGCAAGCGATGCTGCTCTCTGCCATTAAGCGGGGCCACTGGGCCTAAGAGGTAGGGCAAGATGCGACCGATTGACCTTGGCTGTCTCCAGCAATATGTGTCCTCAGCCTTTTAGCTTTTTGAGTTTGAATGGTTTGTTCACATGTGTGTATATATATATATATGGTACCCCCCCCCCAGGGACCTACCTTTTTGAAGAATTCACTGGTGTTTGCAGTGTGTTCTACCCTTTTTTGGGCTTTGCGGATAGCAATGAAAAAGAAGCATTTCCAAGGACGTTCTGGAAGCTTCAGGCTTGATTTAAACCGATTTAAACCGATTTAAACCGATTTAACTTAAATCGGGCATGGATTCAAGATTCAAGATTCAAGAATCCAGGCCAAACTTTTGCAGGGAGTCTTGAATCCAGTCCTCGATTTAAATAAACCGATTTAAACCAATTTGGCCTGGATTCTTGAATCTTGAATCTTGAATCCATGCCCGATTTAAGTTGAATCGGTTTAAAACGGTTTAAATCGAGGCCTGGATTCAAGATTCCCTGGAAAAGTTTGGCCTGGATTCTTGAATCTTGAATCTTGAATCCATGCTTGATTTAAACTTAAATCGGTTTAAATCGGTTTAAATCGAGACCCAAATTCAACATTGCACTTTGCGCGGCTGTACTTTGGCACAGTGTTGTGCAAGCATCCAAGTCCTGATTTTTCATTCAATCTTTTTCAATCTTGGCCCACATTCAAGAGTGTAGGCCAAAGTTTTCTAGGGAATCTTGAACCTAGGCTCAACTGAAATTTCAGTTGGTTTCAATCGGTGTCACTCGGGCCTGGACTCGCGTTTGCAAAGAAGACTTGTCTAGAGAATATTGATTCTTGAATGTTGAATACAGGCTTGGGTTCTTTCCTTATCGAATCCTGTGAAAGCTCTAATTGAACTGTAAGTACATATTGGGAAAGGAACTCTATTTAAACTCGAAATTTCAGATTTGATTACCGTTAGGATTCTGTCCAAATATTTCATTATTGAGTCCCAATTAAATCGTGTTCAAATTCAAACGAGCATTTAGCGAGTGTTCGTTGGTGCAGATGTGAATTGAGTATGAAAAACACAACACAACACTGTGTTTTACGGTGTTTTCTGACCATGGTAGTGTTAGGACTAGTTAAAAGACAAGTTTTGGACCTTTGGATTCTTTCCTTATGAATTCCACTTAATATGTTTTATCACATTCGACCCAATTTCTGTTTGAAATTCAATGGAGCTTAAGAAGGACATACTCCAGCCAGAATTTCGATTTATATTCGAAGTTAAGTACTGATTGTTCTATGTCAAATTACATGGTACAACCGATTTCCTGTCCAATGGAACTTTGTACTTGAAATTCAATCACTTTCAGAACTAGAGTTAAATTCTTAGATGGTCTAGTCCTAGTTTGGTCCTAGTCCTAGTTGGGAGATCCTTGGTTCTAGGCCTAGTATGGTCCTAGCTTACTGAAATAAATAGAACGTACAAAGGACAATGCAAAGGAAGTTCCTTATGAATTGTAGTTAATATATTACTCAATTTCTATGCAACTGCTAACTGAACAGTAGAATAAAGTAAAGAACATATCCAGGCATAATTTATGGTTATTCTGTTTCAAGCCAAATATTAAACATGACTTTCTTTCCACCAGAATGTAATGCTTGACATCCAAATACTATAAGAAGTAGATTTGAATGGTCTAGTCCTAGTTTGGTCCTAGATGAGAGATCCTTGGTTCTAGTGCTAGGTTGCTCCCTAGTTTACTGCAATAATTAGAAAGTATACAGGACATTAGAGAGGAAGTTATACTTGAAACTATTTTTTTGTAAGAATCTGAGGTGGGTCGTCTAGTCCTAGTTTGGTCCTAGTCCCAGTTGAGAGATCCTGGGTTCTAGTCTCATTTGGTCGTGGTCCTAGTTGAGAGATCGTTCCTCCCAGTCCTAGATGGGCAAATCATGCACTGGAGAGGCAACCAAAAGGTAGGTCCCTGGGGGGGGGGGGTAGCATATATATATATATATATATATATCTGTATATATATATATATATACGTATAACGCGACCTATTTAGCTTGGCTGTTCCCAGCCATACTGTTTCTTAGACTTTGAGCTGCTTAAACCTAGGAATCTCGGCACCTCGAGTCGGCCTTTGTTGAAGATCCCTTATCCCCTCTAAACGGTCCAATGATGCTTAGGGGAGCTGGACGTTTGGCATCTCTCAAAGTTGAACTTTTAGCAAGGGATCAAGGAGCCATGAATTAGGTTGTCACCAAAGGTATTTGGTGACCCTCGAAATCCCGACCCGGAAATGAACTGGTGGATTAACGTGGTTGTTTCCTCCAAAAGGATTTGTATTCCCTTCCAAATGGCACACCCAATGAATCTGATCCCGGTTCCCATGAATCAACACTTATTTGGCCCGGTGGTTTGGGTCCCTCTACTCCTGTTCTCTTGGTTTGGTGTGGGTAGGTGTGTTTGTTGAGGCGCTCTTTTTGGGCGTGGCGTGGTGTGGGAAGCCAACAGGAACTCCACTGGTAGGCTTCTCACACTCTGACTTGTTGGGAAGACCATAGTGGCACGGACTTCTGGTCTACCCACTCGATCGGATGTGAGGCGTTTGTGTTCTGCGATTCTGACCACGTGTTCCGCCAAGCTCGCCTATGTGGAAGGATCGAGACTCGTAGATTGTAAAGGTCCCTTGTGAATGAGATTTGTCAGGTTGATAAACTATCCCAGTGATTCTACTTGGATGTTCAACCAACTTAGTAAGTAGGTTGTAATAAGCATGGTTATCAGGGGTTGTAAGGGGACTAACCCCAATAAATACTTATGGTTAAAACTACTTACTAACTTGGTTGAACGTCTAAGTGGCTGTACCTTCCCCAATCTTTTCAGAGACCTTCTCTGCACGAAATGGTCCCCCGGTGAAAATGGGCCGTTTCTAAGGAGAACAGCCGGTAAAGAGAATGGGGAACCAAGCCTTGGAGTGATTCCATTTCCCTTGCTTTTGTAGGTAACCAAGGGAATCAATGCTGAAAAGGCGAAAGGAACATGGTGCAGGGTTACTCACTATAGGGGTAGCTGGGATCTACAGCGTATAACATATGGGGCGTTTAGTCATGATTGTCGGGGCGAAGCATTCTGGTGTGCTTGAGACAGTTAGTAAGTAGTCAATAGTTAATGACCCCTTTATCTACAGTAAGGCAAACTCCACTTGAGGAGACTCATGAGTCGTTGTAGCCAGTCCTACCGACAGAACCTAACTTGGCCCCAGCACCCAATTCGCGCAAGCGTGGTCACTGTACTCTAAATGGTAGGATTTGTGCAAATGCTTGGCTTTGGGGCTGTCCTTCTTGAGAGTACAGTGGATGAGACAACCCCTGGTAGGAGCTGTTACACCCTTTGCACCTTGGCGTTTCCATGGTGGAAGGTTCTTCCAAACACCCCTCGTAGAGTACAGGTAGAAGGCGTTCTTCTTGCTTCAACAATCCACATCGAAGCCAGGGTTTTTAGAAACTGCCGTCACTTCAAGACGCCCTCGAAGAAGCATCAAGGTACCTGAAGAGTGCAAGCCACCCCAGAGCCGATAAGGGATTTCACTACGTACCGATGGCGGGCCACGAAATGTGTATATATATATATAGATATGTACACATTCCCTGGCCACAAGTAGTAATCGATACAAGGTGTACATCAGTGGGTATATCTTGGGGCTCGCATCGGAGCCAGGTGCTCGTTGCAATTTCGGACCAAACAAAGCCCATTTCCCTGCCAACCGGTCTTGTGGGTCCCAGTCGGGTCCATTGGGGTCACATTTAGAAGCGTTCTGATCCTAACGTCAATCAATGGGCTCAAAGGGCCCTAGACATGGGTTCAAAAGGTGTCAAACTCAGAACAAACATCAAGCAAAGCACATCGAAATCTCGGGCGCCCGACACAGGCCACGCAGAGGCAGCGTGGATCAGCAGCAAGGCGCTGGCGCCCTTGACCCAGCCGCGCTTCCTGGAGGCGAGAAGCTGACGGATGCGCTGTCCATTCGGCCCATTCGGCCTCCATTGGTTTAGCAATTAGTAGCAAAATGTGTGTTTTTCCCCGGTCAGTTTCACTGGACATATGTTTTTCCCGGCGACGCGTTCGCAAGTTGCGGTTGGGTTTCCCTGGGTTTCTGGACTTTAGCCACTTTTTCGGAAGGCATGTGACAAACAGAAAGTTCAGACTTTTTGTGGCCTATCCACTCAGAGACTCAGGAAGTGAGTCGGGGTGAAACTGGATGGCACAATTCCCTTATTTCGGTTTGCTCGTGCCCCCTTCAACAGGGTGGAACATGGCGGCACCAGGGTCTAAACAGGGCCCATGTCCTTGACAGCTTTCCAGTTTCAATTGAATTTGTCTTCAACACATTGTGGGTTATATTGTAACAATCCCCCTGTTGAGGAACTTAAATGGAAACCACGGGGACGTCCGATGTACTGGATGAAACAAGTCTAGTGGATGGTGCTATCCTAAAGACTTGATTGTTTGGAGTCTGGGGTTGTTTCCAGGCGACCCGAAAGGACACAGCTCATGTTGGGGCGACGCCGCTCATCAAGTTTCTGGGTTGGGGTGTCTTTTGTTTGAAGTTTTGACGAATGGTGGATGGGTTTTGGATGGTGCTTGTCATGGTGGATGATTTGATGCTCGTTGTTGTTGATGGTGTTTTGCATGTTTGTTGGATGTGTTTGCTGGCTTTGTGATCGTTTGTTGAGGGTTTGGTCTGTAGTTTGGATGCTTTTGTTGGTTGGTTTTGAAATATTGCGTCGTGGCACAACTTGCTGTTCTTGTGTGGTCTTTTGATGGTTGGACGGTTTTTGGACGTTTGTCGGTTTGGGGATGGGTTCCAAGACGTCACCCCGGGCTTCGGACGTCCCTCGGGGTCCCGCCCAGGCAGCGCTGCGGGGGAGGAGGCCAGGTCTGGTGGCCACTGTCCTCGGCTTCAGCGCGGAGGAGGCGCGTCTCGCTTCCCGAGTTCCTGGACTGTTTTTTTTGGGGGGAGCACCATTTCAATGGCAACATGTGTTGGACTTGTTTGGCCAAGCCACTCAGGCAGTGAGGTGTTCAAGAATCCTTTATTAATGTGATTAGCCATGATTCATTTCATCAACAGGGAGTCGCGGTAGTGACTGACCTGTGATGTTTGGCTCAAGTTTGCGGGTCCGTCGCGCCTCGGATGAGCGTCGCCGGGTCCCCGCGTCGATCACCTTCGTGTCGGTGGAGAAAGAGACATCGGCCCGGGGCAGATTGGTGGGGTCCGCCCGTGCGGTTCATCGTCGATCAAGGTTGCGGGTACTTGTTTACTTGTTTTGGTTTTTCCCTTTTGGTTGTTGTTCTCTGGTGTGTGGGAAACCCTGATCTTTGGGACCGGGGATTGGTTTGCTTTTGGGGAACCTTTCTTTTGTGGCTTGTTTACCCCAACTTACCCATTGCCTGGGCACAGGCTCGTGCCCGAATCACAGGTTATCAGCCGTAGGACTTTCCTACGCGCTTGAGACCATCAACTACAAGCTCTATGTCGACCCCACGATCTCACAGGAGTGTCGTGGATGAGGAGGCCATCCTAGGGGGCCTCCGCTCAGGTGAGGACCTACCGGACTATGACTACGAGGATTTCGAAGCAGGTTCGACAGGTCAGGATCGCAGGGGTGAAGATCCCGGTAGGGACACACCCAGGAGCCGTGGCAGGTACACCGACGATGGAGACGATCGCATTTTCCGTCAGGCCACCGATGATGAGCAGACACGAAGGGTTCGCTCCGATAGGAGCGGCTCTGAATCAGGTCACAGGCGCGGACAGTTCGACTTCATCAGCATGGCGATGAACATGGCCCGCCCTCATTCGGACGACCCGGAGGCTATGCCGACCCGACCCCCGAGATCTCTTGTTCCAGGTGAGTCTCAGGTATCGGATGAGTTTGAGGACAGGCCGCAAGGACCAGGGACTATGGTTTTGGCTCCGAGAGATATCTCGGGTCGATCTACTGGTTCTCAAAATCCAGGTCAGTTTGATGAGCATGAGGAGAGGAAATTCACAGGCTTCGGATACGATGATCTGTTGAAATCAACCGCAGGCTGGGGCAGTAGCGCAAAGCAGGAGTCTGATGCCGATAGGCTCAACCCTGTTGCTGCCGAGTTTGAGTTTGATAATGATGAAGATTATGCCGCATTTGCGGATCGTCGTGATGAAGAAGAGGATCAGTCACGCCGGAATGCTAGAATCCGTGCTGCCGCGAGGCCCAGGAGCCTCTCTCGTGGAGCTGCCAGGGACCTTCATGTTGACAGGGACGCCCGGAGCGAGAGAGAGAGAGCCAGGGATAGCCGGGAAGTTCTTAGGGGATTGGAGGCCATCCATGACCGGGAGGGACCGATAGGTCCCCCAGTGATTGGTGACACCCCGAACGTTCCCCCTTTTCCCAACATTACATTTGGAGGTCCGCTGCATCAGAGAGACGAGGACTCGAACCGGGTTACTGGTTCGCCAAGGATCACTGAACGGGCTGCCGCAGTCGTTGGGACAGGTGCAAGAGATGGTCGGCTTGCCGATGCACTCGGAATCGAAGATCGTCCGTCGATCGCTAGCCCGTTAGGGCGAGATACCAGTGACCTTGAAACGCTGAGGTCTAGCAACGAGTTCACACCTCAGTGGGGCTCGACCGCCAGGGAACGGAGTGCTTCTGCGAAGAGGCCGTCACCCCTCGCCATTGAGACCGATAGGTCAAAGGCGAGGAGGGCTAGCCCCTCACCAATGGGCTCAACCCCGCAGGATGAGGAGATGCCTGATCCTGCTGATGTTCACATTCATTCTACTCCCGAGTCTCGTGCATCCAACATTGATCCCCGATCTGGCGATAGCCGGAGAAGGGGATCTACCCCGAGTAGGCCGTCCAGGATAGGTGAAGGTCCTGTAGGCAACCCCGGCAGACTTGCTAGAGCTAGTGGGGCTCCTGAGAGGATCGAGATATCGACTCCTCCTGCCCTTAGATCCCAGTCTTCCGGTGAGTCAGGTGACGCTAGGGCAAAGGAGGTGTTCGATTTGCACACCCAGGAGATGCTCGAGAGGGGTGAGGTTTCTGGCTCAGTCGCGAAGGCGTTCCATATTTTTGCTGACCAAATCAGATTACTGAACGGTCAGGTGAGTTCCATGCGGAGGGAATGGGGCGACGAGAATCGACAGACGAAGGACAAGGTCGATCGCCTGACAGCTGAGATTGCGACTCAATCTGATGCCGGTAGGATGCGAATGATAGTTCAACGGTTTGCCAAGGAAGTCAGTCCCGACAGCAAAGCTATTGTGAGGCAAGCCATCGATGAACAGGCTGAAGTCGTGGAACAGAGGATCAATCTGCTTTCACACGAGGTTCATGAATCTGTTAAGGACAATGAGGCCGCAACTGATCGGCTTCGTCAGATGATTCAAGAGAATCGTGAGGCCGTCCACAGGAGCCATGCTGCTTCCGAGGATGAGATCCTTAAGGACTTGGACAAGCTTGAGGGACGGATGTTCTCGGTAGAGAAAACCGTTGGGATGCGGACGCCAGCAGGTGAATGGAATTTGAATCCTGCCGCGCAACCGCCCGATAGGGCTAGCAGCAGCGGGGTGAACGCGAATTTCAGAGAGTTAAACCTGAAGCTCGAGAAGGCTCTCCTTGAACACGAGAAGTTTGCTAAGTGGGCCTCCGAATCTATTGGTGGCATTAATGAAGAACAAACCATCCTTGCTAATCGAATGTCGAGGCTGCAAAGTGGGAGGGGGTCACAGGCGATCGATAGATCATCAGGACCTGTATCCCCGCAGGACTGGCATGAAGCAATTGACGAAGTCAATCGAAAGGTCCAGGATCTATCTCGCGGAGTTCAACGCCACCATGGGGATCATGACGATGTCCTTGCGAGGTTTGAAACCTTGAAGTCCCGTGTTGAGCAGTACGAAGCGAGTTCGGGGATTCTGAATCAAGTTCTTGATGACATCAGAAGGCAGATCCGCAATCTCCCTGCGAATAGTGATCAAGCACGGTCTGCCGTTAGGCGTGAAATCGACTCATTCCGGAGTACGCTTGAAGGCGCTATGCGGAGAATCAGCACTGTCGAGAGTAACGTGCGTACTCTTAATGGAATGAACAACAGAATCATGGCTCAGCTCTATGAAATCGAAGGTCATGTCGATGAGGCTGCTGGCATTATTCAGGGTGTCCAGGAAAATCAGGTAAATCCTCCACAGCCCAGAGAGAGACGGAACGTTGGATACGACGCTTTTGCGGGGCAGGGACACAGAATCAGGTCTCCGACGCCCACTCCCGGAGAAGGTAACGGTCGGGGTACTGGCCTTCCGGTGAGACCGGGCGGAGGTGTTGATTTGGTTGATCACGCTTTGCCAGATGTGCCCGGTAGGGTCGATCCTTCCCGAGCAGGCAGGCATCCCATTAATCCCGATAGGGAGAGGGCTGACAGCAGAAGCAGGAGGGCTCGGGGACTGCCTGACAGGTCGCATTCACCGCCAGGGCGTGCGAGGGATGGCCCCCGCGCACGCGCAAGGGGGGACATTTCTGTTTCTCCCAACAGGGATGTGGGTAGGAATAGGAGCCCGAGGCCTGCTGCCGTCCCCGATAGGGGATCTGAGGTCCGGAGTCGGCAATCGAGGGGGGAAAGGCCAGTCCGCGATAGCGGGAGCATCTCTCCGAACCTGGATAGGCCGATCCGCGATAGCGGGAGCGTCTCCGAACCCTGACCGTCATCCAGGAGGTGGTAGGGGTAATAGGGCCCATGCCGACATCCAGAGTCCCGGCGATAGCTGGAGGACTCCTGGGAGTAGAGCTCGTGCCGACATCCAGAGTCCCGGCGATAGCTGGAGGACCCCTGGAACTCCATCTGATCGTGGACAGGCCTCGGCACCGGCTGCAAGACGAGCTCCCGGTACCGGTGGCCCAGGTGCGCCAAAGATCTGTGCCCTCGATGAACCCAATGACCGTAGGCACCCGGACGCTGAATTCTCGTGTGTCACGTGCAAGCGTGATTTTTGCAGGCTTTGCCGGGGCGACGATGGGGACTGTTGCAATTGTCACTTCTTGAAGATGAAATGCTGGGCGTGTCACAAAAGTGCCCAGGAGGTCCCCATGTATTCCTGCACGGAGTGTGCGAACCACATCTGCGAGGATCACAGTCATTTTGGCAATGATGGCCTCGAGCGATGTGCGCGCTGTACTATTCGGCATGAACGCAATGCAGCTGGACCGCCCCCTCCCCCTCCTCCTCCTGGGGGAGGAGGTGGGCAAGGCGGACCATCCGGCCAAGGTGGGAGTGGAAGTGGTGGTCATGGGCATGCTCCATTTCCACCACCAGGTCCTGGACATCCCGGCGGAGGCCAAGGTCTCACTGGACCTCCTGGAGGCCCGAGTGGAGGGGCTCCTACCGGGGGTTACCCTGGTGGAGCACCCGGGTTCTATGGTAGTGCTGCTGATACTCATGGAGCTGGGAACAATCAGTGTGGTTCCAGTTTCTATGGTCCTGCCTACGGAGGTGGCGTTAGCCACCAAGGGGTTGGCGCTGGCGTTAGTCAGCCCAACGATGCTGTAGGTTACCCCTCGAGTATTGCGAGCGGTGGTAACCTTGGGCCAGGTCTTAGCCTTGGCTACAGCGTAAATGGGGCCGGTAGACAGGGAGATGGTGGTCTTCTCCCTGTTGAGGGGGGATGATGGACGGGACAGGTGCACTAAGTGTAGCAGGATCCCCGAGCCTGGTTTCCCTCTTGTTCCTTGCGTTGGTTGTGGAATGAGGGCGTGTGAGGTTTGCTGCCCTATGCCTGCTAGGCTGTGTGAAAGTTGCAGGATTACCTCATGTACCCCGATAGGGGCTCTGATTTCCACCGTTGTCGATAAGGATCGGTTCCATCATAAGTGCAACACGATCGTGCTGCCTGCTGAGCCGACAGCTGATAAGCTGCGGGAATGGCTTTCCGAGATAAAGGAAAGGGTCAGGAATGCCTTCAGCTTTGACTCTGACTACGCGTTAGCGTGGATTTCAGAGACTGAGAGGCTTGACTATGATGCTCTTGGTGGACCCTGCAAGTACCCGATCTTGGATTCCAACTTCACGAGTGCTATCAGGGAGTGTATCAAGACGAGGGCTGTTAGGGACAAGATGAATCGCCTGACCGAAGCCGCTCAGAATATGAATCCTCCCCAGGGTATCAAGGGGAGACAGATCTTGAAGCTTCTGCTGAACCACCTGCAGACTGGGGTCGAGGACGACCAGACCTTCAAGATTGCCGAGTTGACTAGTCTCAAGTGCCGGCAAACAGGTCACTCCGACGATGAAGCTAGGCTCCGGAGTTATCTGAGCACCTGGGACAATCTCATTTCTGGGATCAGGAAGAAGATCGATGATGGGGTACTATTAGCTGTGTTCATTGAGAACGTTCGTCATCTACGCTGTATGCGGCCTGACATCGAGAGGTGGGACAGAACACGCTTCAGATGTACCAGACTTTTCATGAGCAAAGGTCACGATCAGGCTCTCACTCCCGTGAGAGGGATCGGCATCCTGGCGCTCCTGGTGTTGTGCGGAGGTACGATCCACTTGCCAGGAAGAGTGATCCTAGCCCTTCAAGGTCCGTTAGGTCCGGAAGGGATGGGAAACCCGACGGTAAGCCAAGATCATCTTCGCCCGGAAGAAGCAGTCAAAGGGACAGAGCTTCTCCTGGGAGAGGCAGTCAGAGGGACAAGCGCACGCCGTCTCCCAAGTCGCCGAGAAGACAGTCCCCAGCTGGGCCTGCTGATCGGGTGTGCTGGGAGTATACGAAGACTGGGAAATGTCAATATGGCCGGGAATGCAGGTTCGAGCACGACAAGAGCCCAAGGAACCCCGCTGCGCCCTCTACGCCGAGGACTGGCGATAGGCCCGTTAGGGACAAGCCTATGTTCTTCGGATACTGCTACGACTGGATGTATGGCAAGTGCACAGCTCAGCCGTGCAAGTACCTGCATCAGAAGCCACCACCAGGTACGAAGCCCATCACGCCTCGTACTACTGCTGGTCCGGTTGTTGAGGATGAAGAGGGGGATACCCCTAGATCGCCCACGCCCAGTCCTCCCGATAGGGAGGCGAGGCGTCTCGACAGCCCCGCTCAAGGATTGACGGATTTTTAGGCGGGGCGGGCCGTTACCCTGAGGCCAACCGTGTTGTTGTGGCGTGTCCAGCTATGTGGGCTGTTGCCCCAGCTACCGGTGGGTCTGCACCGGGTTGCCTCCCTCCTTGCGTCAGCAGTTGGGAGAAAAGCGAGCGAGACGCGTCGTTCTTCTCCGGTACTACTGGTGGAGGTCCTAAATGGGATCAAGTCATTTGGAGAAGGACCGTTGACGCGAATGGGACCGTGATCGAGGATATCGGGGTGAACTTCAGTGATTGCCGAGCGACCTTGTTCAGGAGACTCCCAAGACGAAGTGATACCAAGACGACGTTTTGGTACTGCGACGATGCGGAGGTTGTACTGTCCTGGAGGAACAAGTACTTCCCGAAGGGTCCCGATAGGGAGCCTCTCAGGGTCAAGATTCCCAATCTCCCTGATGTGTTTGTTGTCTCAATTGAGAATGACAATACGGGCAGGATCGTGAATCGTTGCCGAGAGGCTGGATACAGCCATCCAAATGCGATTAAGTTCCCATCACGCAAGAGAATTGCTAGGGAGGTTCAAAGTGCTCTGATAAGAGCAGCGGCTGTTCACGCCCAAGTGCTCTTAGACAATGACGAGGACATCGACACCAACCCTGGGGATGTGCGGGGACATCGCGTTGTTCGAAAGCCGAAGTACACTCAGAAGGTTGCTGCACCTGTTGGATACGGCGGGGTGAGGTGGCTGGTGGATACTGGTTGCCCAATGGATCTGGTCGGTCTTGGTGATTTGAAAGGACCCGATAGGGCCCTGATTGCCAAAGGCGGGCACACTCACGCGCTGCACACTGCGAACGGGGCGACTCG
Organism: Effrenium voratum; assembly: GCA_963377175.1. Lineage (NCBI taxonomy): Eukaryota > Dinophyceae > Suessiales > Symbiodiniaceae > Effrenium > Effrenium voratum. The sequence goes on along the minus strand of CAUJNA010001013.1, from coordinate 1,062,969 downwards.
CACCGCTGGTCGTGTTGATGCTGATGTCGGCAACCTGGACGAGGTGATTGAGGCACACGTCCTTGAGTCCACTCCATCCATTATATCCGTTGGAAAACGCTGTATGGATATGGGATACTCGTTTGTATGGACTGCAGGTTGCAAGCCTACTCTCACGTGTCCTTCGGGCCGCACGGTGACATTGGATGTCATCAACAACGTGCCATATCTTCACTCAGTTCGTTTCTCCCACTCTTGATGATGCTGAGCCACTCCCTGCTATGCCTGCCCCCGGGGCGGCGTATCGAGGGCTTGAAGCCAGCGAGGTTCCGCCGTGTAGGTCTGAGCTTACGGCCAAGAGTGAGCTACAGGACACCTGGCGCACTGAGCGGTCGGGCCATGTTGTGAAGGAGCACCGGCTTCCGCGTAAAGCAAAGTTTGTGCCGACAGGCGATGATTGCCCCGTTGGGGTTGATCGATTGGACAACTACAGGAAACTGTCGTTAACCGAAATGGGGTTACCCATGAGGTGCTGGTTGATAGTCTTTGGGAGTTATCTGAAAGAGATCAGCATGCGATAGCATCTGATGTCCCTTGGACGGGTGAAACGTGGTTTCAGGTCAAGTGCGAGACCGTTGCTCTTCCCGGAAAGGCAGAACAGGGGGGTGAAGGCGATAGCCGCTCACCACCCTTTCCTGGCCCAGGGGAAGGGGACGATGATGACATTGTCGAGATAAACTTTCTCTCCGGACTCCGCACAGAGGCTGAGTGGCGGGCAGATGCTAAGACGCTTCGCCATATGCTTACGCATCTCCCGAAGAACCCCTATTGCCCGCACTGCCAGCGTGCGAAAATGGAGAATGTCAAGCTTCGCCGCAAAGGTGGTGCTGCTGCGCATGACGTGGTAAGTTTCGGGGACCTAACCACTGCTGACACGATGGTGTTGCGAGGATTGAAGGATCGAGGCTTTCATGGCGAAGCAGACGCGATAGTGTTCTATGACCTCGCTACTGACTACCTCGAAGTCCTTCCTGTGCAATCCAGATCCCGTAGCAATACGCTGGAGGCATTTCGCAGGTTTGCAGGGGGGCAAACTCTGAAGTTAGTGTACAGCGACCAGGCCCCAGAGCTGAAGAATGCTGTCACTACGCTTGGAGCATTGCACCGGCTTTCTACACCGGGCATGCCCAAGACCAATGGCCTGATCGAGAACAAGGTTAAGCTCGTTCTTCACGGGGCACGTGTGCTCCTGCGTCAAGCTGGATTTGAACCTCGATGGTGGCCATTTGCCGTTAGGCATTTTTCCATGGCAAGGAATATTGAAAATCGCGGTGAGGGATCACCGTGGATGCGACGCCACGGTGACGGGAACTTCAGCGGAGTCATTCTGCCGTTTGGTTGTCTGGTCGACTTCTACCCCATTGCTCCCAAGATTCGCAGGGATAGAAAGGGGGGGGTTCAAAACGCCCAAAACGACTTCAGACATGCTGGAAAGATCGACTCAGAGGACGTTGATGAAGGAGGAGACCACTGGATCGCAAATGAAGACGAGAAGGTTCTCACTCGCGTCCACGTTGAAGCGCGAACCGAGCTCTTTATCCCGATAGGGACGAGCTGTCCAGTCAAGATCAAAGACCTTGGCAGGAGGCGGAGCACAGTCCTCAACTATCTGGACGGATCGACCGAATTTGTTGTTGACGAAAACTGGCTCCAGGCCGAGAACGACCGTGGAGGTAACCACGAATGGACTGGAGAAACTCATTTCGACTGTGATTTTGATCAGATCGATGAGGACGAGGCCGAGATCTATGAGAACGAGGAGTATGAACCCGAATGCAACGACGAACCGGACTTTGTTCCCATTGATGAGGTAGAGGTTGAAGAGACAAGCGTCACTACTGCCCTGCCCGCCGAGAAGAAAGAGCGGGACTTCATCAAGATAGAGGAGGATCCGAAGTTCGCCCCATCTTCCAAGCCAGGCCTATTTCTGGGCTATCGGTTAGAACCAGGGGGGCTGTGGAAGGGCGACTATCTCGTTGCTGATCTCGAGCACATCCAAAGGGGTCTCAGGAAACCAAGTATACACCAGGTCAAACGTATCTGGAAGAACCCTGAGGAGCCCTACGTGTTCCCGATGTTGGCATCCTATGATGCTAGGACTCGGACCATTCGGGAGGCGTTAGCTGACCGAAGGGCCGACCTTAAGCCGAGTAAGAAGATCAGGGATGAATTCGACTTTGATGAAGGTCGATTTGATGATCCTGATGATGATGACGATGACCAACAGGACGAGGGGGGCGGTAGCTCTTCCAAGTCTGATGGGGCCATTCAGAGCAAGGCTGTCCAAGGGAGTGGTGACGCATGCGTCTCAGATTACTGGGAGCGGCACGACGAGGACAGCGCATGGTATCGCATCCACGTTGAGGTGCGGAAGAAGTTCTTCGGGACGACGAACGAGGACCTTCCTCCAGGTGGTCCTTCGCATGAGGAGCTTGACACCGTTAGGGTCACGCGCATGCGGGGGCTTGATGCCGTTGGAAATTGGGTAAGAGATGATCGTCATCACGATGCTCCCAATCATCGGCATTTCACGCGTGGATTTTGGACTGGCGTGACCATCCTATTTGATAAGGGATGTGCTCCCCACGGCAGGTTCAAGCCAAAGGAAGAAGGAGCCGAACCTGCCGGAGGTCCGAAGAAGGGTCATAAGCTGCACGGAGACAGGATCGACTACGGCCAATCCGCCGATAGGCGTGAGCGGCCATACGCAGGCACCGGAAAACCCAATTCAATTGATGCGGATAGTTGGAGACAGATGTCTACCCGGTCTCGGGAGATATATGTTCAAACCGAACGGGAGTTATCCCTAAGGGAAGAACGACGCCGCGAACATCCTGAGAGGGACCCGGCTGCTCCAGCGCCTGGCCGCAAGCTCCTCATCGAGTTTGCGTGTGAACCTGACTCGCGTCTGTCCGCAGTGATGATGGAGTGTGGAGGCGATGCGATTCGCGTTCACGTTGGCTCATTTGACATCACCAAAGCCAAAGACGTTAGTCGGCTTATTGGGATCATCGAGGATAATCCTGGGTGTGACCTCTGGGCGTCAATTGCGGACCGTGGAGTACATGGCAGTATGTCAACCTTTCAATCCACGGTGCTGAGTTTGCATCACACCTGAATGATCTGAGAAGAAACTCTCAGGTAATGTTTGCGGCATTCCTGCGGGCCTCCCGAGCCGTTAGGCGAGGAGGGGGCAGGGTTGCATTTGAGTGGCCTAGACACTGTCTTGGATGGAAGCAACCGTTCATGCAGAGGTTTCTTGCTGATCCTGATGTCGAGACCGTACATTTCGACGGCTGTGATTTCGGGATGCAGGATAAGGACGGTGTGCCAATCAGGAAGCAATGGAAGGTTGCGACGACCTCCAAGGAGCTCATTGATGAGCTGTCAGGTCGGAAATGCAAGCACGAGAAGGGATACCTTCATGCACGCATTGAGGGGTCGGTCACCCCGACGACTGCTCTCTATCCGAGTGCGATGTGCGAGGCAATCGTTGGAGCATGGTACCCAAATGGCACGTTCAAGAAGGTCGCGAATGCTATGCCGGTCGAGGTTGACCCGGTTGAACAGCGATGGAAGAAGAAGCCGAATACCTTGTACGTTAGTCTTAACAGTGAGACTGCCAAGATCCCGACGCGGGCTACTTCGGGGAGTGCGGGTTTGGATACCTATGCCTCTGAGGGAGCATGTATTCCCGCAGGGGGGTCAGGCTTGGTCAACACCGGAATCTCGATAGAGATGCCCGCTGGGGTATATGCTAGGATAGCTCCCAGGTCAGGACTAGCCGTGAAGAACAGGATCGCTGTAGGCGGTGGGGTCATTGATCCCGACTACGACGGAGAGATCAAGGTCATCCTCTTTAATCATGGGGATGAGGACTTCATCGTAAATCCTGGGGACCGCATTGCGCAGATCGTACTGGAGCGTGTTATGCTCATCGACGCGTCGATCGTTCCTAGGAAAGCCAAGCGGGGAACCGATAGGGGATCCGCGGGTTTCGGAAGCACTGGTATAGCTGCTGCTGCCCCTACGATTGGATCTGATGGAAAGACCTTTGAGTTCTCTATGCCCAGGGGGGAGATATCCCTCTCTCATCGGCCAAAGAGCTCGGGTGTCTTTCCTCCCTTGTACGCTTGTGTCGCTAGGCCAGTGAACAAGAAGGAACAAGCTGGAAATGCCAAGGCTAAGGCCGCTCTTCAGAAGGAGTGGGACAAGTTAACATCGCAAGGATGCTGGGACTTGTCGACCGTCCAAGAATGGCATGATGTTGCGGCCAAGGCACGTAAGGAAGGGGAGAAGATCCATGTTGGTAGGATTTTCGACATTTGTGTCGAAAAGAATCACGAGCTGCCGGAAGACGATCCGAATCGCAAATATAAAGGGCGAGTCGTGTTCGAGGGATGTTTCGTCCGTGATGAGATCGGGCATTGGGCCCTGTTCTCCGAGAACACCTCCTGCCCCGCTACTATGGCGGCGGGTAAGATGGGTGATGCTCACGGGTTACTCCCAGGGAATCTTCTGGAAGTGAGTGATGGGGAGTCTGCGTACACTCAGGCCCGCTTGAAGGGAAAGAAGACTTGGGTGAGGATTCCTCGTGACCAGTGGCCACCTGAGTGGTTCGACGGCAGCGGAAATCCCAGATATAAGGATCCAGTCGTTGTCCTCGTGCTCGCACTATATGGACATCCGGACGCTGGTACCTTTTGGGAACAGCACTGCGAGGCAATGCTGAAGAAAGTCGGATACGTCAAGGTGAAGGATTGGGCCAGCGTGTTTAGGCATGAGGAGCTCGACCTCTTCCTTGTCGTGTACGTGGATGACTTCAAGATGAGTGGGCCGGCGAAGAACATCGCAGAAGGATGGGCGCTGATCTCGAAGGTCATCAAGATGGAGGAACCAAGGCAGCTCAAGAGATATCTTGGCTGCGAGCACGAATTCACGCAACAGGTGGTCAAGGGTCACTTTGACCCGAGACTGGCGTGGACGGTCGGCAATCCTCCTGATAAGGAGCAACCCGACTTGAGGTTTGGTCCAGAGGGGTTACTCTCTAAGGACATCCCCAAGCCGGAAACCACGATAAGGTTCATCAAGTACAGCGAGAGCAGCTTCATGCAGGCGTGTGTCGATAGATACATTGAGCTGTGTCAGGGAAAGTACCCGAAGAAGCTGCAGAAGGTTGAAACTCCGTTCCTGGACGAGAGCAAGCCGGAGTTTGACGAGAATTCCGTCAATCCTGAATTTGACAAGCTCTTCAACCAGGCGATGGACATGGAGACCGTCAATGCGCAGCCAGGATGTCTCGGAAATGACGCGGCGGCGGTGTTGATGAAAGTTCTCTACGGGGCTCGGATGGGCAGGTATGACCTGATTCGTCCCGTGCAGGCGTTAGCCAGCCGGGTCACGAAGTGGAATCATCTGTGTGATCGCAAGCTCCACAGGTTAATTTCATATGTGAACTCTACGCTCGACCTTCATTTGTACGGTTGGGCGATAGCCCAGAGTTCATTGAGTTGGTTGCTTACTGTGATGCGGATCTGGCTGGGGATCGTACTGATTCCAAGAGCACGTCGGGAGTGCTTATTTGCCTTGTGGGTCCTAGGACCTACATGCCCATCACTGGAGTAAGCAAGAAACAGACTTCCGTTTCGAAGTCGACTCCTGAAGCGGAGATTGTTGCTCTTGATCACGGGGTGTCTAAGGAGGGAATGGCATTAGCTACCCTCTGGCAGCACGCTATTGGGAAGGGAAAGGAGACCCAGCCGTTTATTATCAACGTGCTGGAGGATAACGAATCGGCGTGCCGGATCGTTATAACTGGGAATAATCCCAACATGCGCTACGTGTCAAGGACGCAGCGCATTGACATCTCTTGGCTCAACGAACGTTTTAATGATGGAATTTTCCGGTTCGTTGCGTGCCCGTCTCACTACCAAGGTGCAGACATTTTCACTAAGGCCTGCATTGACAAGGTCGTGTGGAATAGAAATCTGCACACACTTGGTATGTTCCTGCCGGGATACCTGCAGGAATATTTGGCCCAACCCACCCAACCCTGTCTTAAGCCCCCTGCCGCTCCTGGACTGCCCCCGCTTAGGGGGGTACGCATGGAATCAGGTGCAAAATCCGGTTTCAATCGGCTCATGGAGAGGTTACTCTCTGAGTACGAGGGAATCGTGATTGACGAGGAAAAAGGAGGGAAAAGATGCGAGAAAACTATTATTGCGGATCAGGCGATAGCCGATGTTCTTGCTTATAGTGATCTTTGCAGGGTTGTCACGCTTCAAGTTGCTCCTGGTTACAGGAATCACATCATACGATCTGGTAGGATTGAAGGCGATAGCCTTTGTTATGTTGTGCTTGTTCTTAATGATCTTGCACCCGATAGGGTTGATTCCAGGACTGGGAAGTGGGGACAGACCAGAAAGCTTAGGGATAGGACCGACGCCGCCGTTAGGCAAAGGTTCAACTTGGCTTGTGATGCTCGGACCAGTGGATGTGTTCCTATCATCCTGTATCGACCTAAATGCAATATCTTGAAGGAAGGTGAGGTTGAAGGAATCGCCACCACGCATGGGTTTGATTGCAGGTCTGTTTGCGCATGCCAGTGTGGTCTCAAGAGACATGGGGTCGTGTTTAGGTGCTTCTCTTCTAAGTCTTTCAATTCGTTTTGGAGTACTTGCAAGATGCGAGGAGGGGATACCCTCTCTCAGCACGACCGATCGCTTGCTGTTGGGAAGTGGTTGAATAACTTCGTTGCCGCGTAGCATTTGCTTGATCAAGCTGGCTCACCCCGCGGGCAACCGCACCACATTCACAGGCAACTCAATGCGCTTACTGACCAGAATGAAAGCATGAGGCAGATATGCCTGTCACTGAGGTTTTCTTCTGCTTCGTGATGGACGGTTTCAGTCAGTTATTCATCTTTGAGGTTCTTGTTCTAGGGAGAGGGTCTCTGGCCGATAGGCTGAGCCTTCTGTGAGACAGGGGGATTCTGGCCGGTAGGCTGGGTTCCCGGTTCATCCGTGGTTCTGTGGCCGGTGGCCCGAACCTGCTGACGCATGGCGGCAGCTGGCGGAATGGGCCTGGGGCGCTGCATGGCGACGCCTCCGCGGCCGTCCTGGGACCTGGCGATGGGGCTGGGTATGGAGAAGCCGAAGGCTGTGGCCGGTTGTTTGCTTGCGGGATACCGCGAGTGGACGGTTAACGGGCTTAAGGGACAGGATCCGAAGCTCACCACGATTGATCCAGATATGGAGAAGGCTGATCAGCTGATTGAGGATGACAGTGCCGCAAGGTTCGATGAACTGGTTGGCAGAGTGTCCCACATCAGCAAGGACAAGCTTGACAAGTCCCACATGGCGTTGCCGGACCATGAAAAGCTGCTCCGGTACCGAGCGGTCAGGACTGCTGCGATAGTGGCGGAAATGAAGCGCCGGGGAGTGGAGGTTACGGAGATGAACGCCGTACACTTGGCGGCCATCTTATGCGCCGCGGTTCCGACGGACCCTGCTTTCTTGCTTCCTTACCATGCTGCGTTCGTGTTTGAGGAGAGCATCGAAATTGGCGCGAATGCGCTACCCATGGATAGCAGTACGGAGCCGGCCGCTGAACCCTGCGGCGGGATGTGGGTGGGAGACCCAAAAGCCTGGCCGGAGTGGAAGACGGTTCATCAGCAGACGGCCTTGGTAAAGACGGTCGCAGAGGCGGCATTCGGGGATCATCCTCTGTATAGAGGAGATGATTTCGGTGACGCGGAGCACCATTTCAACGCACTCCGGGCCTGGATGAGCGAGAGGCCGAACGCATTGTTCACCCCTCCGGAGGTGGTCGTAGACGCGATGATGCTGACGGAGGGGAGAAACAGGGAGGAGATCGTTAGGTGTTCCTCGGGACGGAGGCTATCTTCGGTCCCGTCGGTCAAGAAGTTCGCAACGGCTGATAAGCCAGGAATGCGGGGATACCTGCACGCGATGGGAAACATGTCAGGTGTGGTCACTTCCTTGGCTGATGCCATCGACTGGGATCATAGACAGGTGTTGAGGATCGCGCCCAAGAACCCGGCGAGTGCCACTGATGTTGAAATCGGTCCCGATGACGGATGGGCGTTCTTCGACTTGGCCATCAATTTCAGAGGCCAGACGGATACTGAGAAGGTCCTTATCCATGGAACTTCGCAATCTTCATTGTGGAGCATTCTGGGTGGTATGCAGGTTACTGCGTCCACCGCACACGATGAAGCAGTAGGTGTATGGACGTCTTTGAAGGCGATTGAGGCCCTGGGATACAGCACTCTGTCGCACTACGGTCAGAACACGTGGGCGAGGGTCGCGATTTGCATCGCGCAACCGGACGAGTCTGAGAACCTGTTCAGCGACAATCCCCACCTGAAGGGCGTCAAGAGAGGGGCCCAGCGAGTGTTCCCGAACGCGAGGCTGGGGATCTGTGGAATCTGCATCAAGCTTGAGAAGCCTGCGGCAGACTCACAATTTGTGGAGCTATGCAACTCAGGGGGCGATAGCACCCTGCAGTACTACAACCCATTCGTTGAATGGAATCCGCATGCTCCATCGGTCGTGTGGGCTATGCACAAGTTCTTCCCTGAGAACTACATGGGACCGATAGGTCTATCCGTTGAAGAGGAGAACATGCGTGCTGCTCCAGGGACACCTCAGGCTGCCGAGGCGGACGGTGGGGCGCTTTACGCCAGGATCGTGCCGAAGTCGAACATGCTTGAGGCCATCCGGGGTGAGACGTTCGAGATCACCTTCACGAAGGGATACCTCACCGAGGTCAAGGATGAAGCAAAGGCCGTTGGGCGGGGAGCGCTCTTCCCGAGGGAGCTTGAGTGTTTTGAGCAAGCTAGGAAGGTGATGCGCCTAATCAGGAGCGGGAAGGTCGTCCCGCCAACAGTGGAGCTGCCGAGGGGAGGATACTCCCGCGTGGCGGTTGATTCTGCACAAATGGAAAGGCAGTGGGACGCATGGGCAGCTGCCGTGTTAGCGGATGTGATGCTGTCTATCTACCCATCCATCGTGCTGCACGAGATGAGTCGCTACCAAGACAAGATGGTAATCTTGCTTCGGTGTTTAGCGGCTAGTGGGACAGGCGCTGCGGTGAGGATTGCTGCGGCCTTAGCGGCCGGATACGGTCCTCCGGTGTTCAAAGAGGAGTCCGCGGCTCCGGATGCGACTGTGTTCTACCTGCTGGATCAGACGTTCAACACTGCATCCACGAAGAACAAGAAAGGGATGGACCCAGCAACGTTGGCGGAGGACATCCTCAAGTGCAGGACAAAGAATGATCGGTTGAGGGGTTCCCCGGATAACCGGCCGTTCAAGAACTATGAGGTGCATTACGTGACCAGTACTCGTGATAACGAGGAGACATCCCTTCGGATGATGATCGACAAGGCGTACGAGCTGATGGACAAGCGGACGGAAGACTGCCTCCAGAAGTACAACAATGCAGATGCCGCAAAGTACGACCTGTATGTCTTTGGCCTCCGCGGCTCCTACCTGTTTAGGTGGGAGAGGAACGCATGGAAGGCGAGAAGCGATGCGGCGACCATGTGGAGTAGGGACGTGGAGTCGCTGGTCGCGCTCAACAACAAGGTGAAGGTGATGGTTTGCGGCCCAGGGCGATCGTTAGGTCGAGAGGGTGACCAAGGGGTTCACATGCAGAAGGAGATCCAGTTTAAGATGGGCGATCTCCGTGCGAATTTGATCCCGGTGGTTTCATCAGACGCTGTGTCGTGGGGGAGTGAAGTTGACAGCTACGGCAGGAATCGGCCAGTCCAAAGGGCTTGGATTGTGGTGCCGGCTTACCTCGCGGCTGTCCCGGACTTCTTCTCCCTAACTAGGACCACGTGGCCTGGCTCCGTCACGTTGTACATCAGGGACCACATCCTCAAGTCTTTGAAGGAGGGTACTTCTTCGAAGATGGGTGATGGCGGCTCGATGTCTGAGTCTGAGGATGTCGATATGACAGGCGCCGGTCAGGGAGGACCGCCGGTAGGCGTGAGCCCCGGTGGGCAGTCATCCGACGCAGGTCAGCGTGCGGGAGGTCAGACCGCTGCCCCGAAAGCACCTCCTAAGACGTTAGTCACGAAGGAGATGCTGGCATCGGTGAGACCAAAGTCTCCACCGAACCCACCTCGGAGTCCGAGGGTTTCTTCACCTCAGGTCACTGCAACCGAAGTTGGGAATCGATGGTCATCGAGTCTCCGGACGCCCACGGCGACGATTGAGGAGGAGAACACGGGTGGCTCCACCGAGGTCGATGATCTCCTACCCGATAGGGAAGGGGTCGATCTCCCTACGGATACCTTCAATGATGGTGAGGGTCCGACCGAGGCTGAGGTGTTAGAGTTCACCGGAGACGTTGAGATGGAGCCGGACAAGGAAGCCGAGGTTCCCGCTGTAGGTGAGGAGGAGACTCCCGGTAGGGAAGCTGAGGTACCTCAGGCCACTACGACTACGACTGAACCGTCGGTGGAATCGTCTGCGGCAAGGCGAGCGGCGTCGCCCGTTAGGGAAGAACGCAGGGCTCGAGATCCTGTTGATTCTCAGAAGAAGGAGGAGGCGTCGGGTACGTTTGGCCCAGGTGTGCCAATCTCCTATGCTCCCAAGTACACGGACGATGACGGGGACTTGCGGGATACTGCAGCGACCCCGAAGGCGGCTTCGACCCAGGAGTCTCGAGGGGGCATACACAATTATGCGAACACGCCGTACCCAGAGCATCCGGGAGAAGCACCCGAGCTGAAGTCAGCAGAGGTTCGGCATCACCGTGAGCATAGTTCATACCTGTCTACAAGGGGCTCACGGACCTCGGCGAGACCGGCGGAGAGCAGATCCAATAGGAGGTTCATCGTTCAGCATATCCTGGCCAGGGAGGCTGGTGAGCCCTTCATCTATGCCGTGATCCGGAACAAGGCAATCACTCAAGAGCGGGTTACCGCGGAGGAGTGGAGGAAGGCGAACGAGACTAGCCACATTGTGTTCCCTAATCGCGATAGCGAGTGGAGTGCGGTGTTGGAGCGAGCCGTGCATAACGATTACATGTACGGGGCGTTGGATGCTTCCCGAGCTGCTGGGAGGATCGATCAGGAGTACATCAATCCTCGAGATCGGAAGTCTACGCCGTGGGGTGATCAACAATGGAACATGAAGAAGGTGGCGTCCGAGGCTGCCCACATCCCGTTAGGGATGAGGCAGGACATTCAGGCGAAGTACCATCATGGACGAGCACCTCCGGGGGACTGGGCAGATATGCCCGATCGGGATGATTACATGGTTCGTGGTGTCGTTAGTGACCCGAACCGCAGGGCGTATGATTGTCTCCGAGCGCCGGGAGTGAGGGCTACCTTGCTGAACGCGCAGACGGGTCAATGCATTCCTTTGGATGATCCGACTTGGGTGCCGGAGATTGCGTCATCACACCTGCTGGTAGGGACGATCACCACGATCGCATCGCATGTGGACTGCGCCCTTGGGCGTGCGTGGCGTATGCCAATGTTCCACCCTCAGCTGATGGCGGCAACGGCGATGCTGGAGAAGTTGCAGAAGTACTTCAGCGCGCTGAACGAAGCGGTGCTAGGCAAGCGGTTGGGGACTGCGCCTTTCAGCATGATTGCCGGTCACCTTGCTCCGGAGTTGCGGACTATCCCGACGAGGGAGCAGATGTCCGATACGCTGGCGCAATCAGCGGCGGAGATTATGCTGTCTCATGTGTCGGCATTGTCCCATTCGGGGTCTGCTTCCGATAGGAAGGAGATCATCGGAAGGGATGGGTTCCCGTTCGGGAAATCATGGTTCGAAGATGACCCTGAAGGGGCCACTTGGCCTGGACACCATATGGCTGGAGGTGTCGCAGTCCCGCTGAAGCCGAAGACGAAGATCGTGTGGGAAAGCGACCACATGTGGATGACGAGGGCGACGTGGATCCTGGGGCGAGCTCTTCGAGGCAACCGAGGACCGAGCCGGCCCCCGATAGGGGCGTCGGATCGGAAAAGGGCGATGATGTGACCCTTCCTGACATTGGAAAACTTTCCGTGACGGAGAAGAAGAAAGACGACATGGATGTGGATCAGGAAGGCTCCAAGAAGGATTCCGCCGGGACGAAGAAGCCCACGCCTCGGAAGGCAGACCCGAGCGAGATCACCAATTACAAAGGGGCTACCTTCGAGGAGTACCGAAAGGCTGCTCCTGACTATGTGTACAGCGGGGAGGGAGATGATCGAAGGATCCTTCCCAAGAACACTCCGATTGACATGGAGAAGTCGTTGCCAGCAGAGGCTGCGCTCCTGATTCCTAGAGCAGTGGCCACGCAGAAGGAGGCTGAGGAAGCCGAGAGGGCCGCGATGGAGGCCATCCGCGGGGACTATAGGCTTCCGGACGTGGGTCAAGAAGACAGGGAGAAGGTTGACCCTCACACCGTGACGGATGAAGACTTGGCCGCGTCGATAGACGCGTTGACTAGGAGGTTGAGCAACATGCCTGAATGGTCGGGCAATCTGATCGACCCTGCGAAGTCTGCTGAGCTGGTCGCGGCGAGATGGGGCGGAAAGGCGAATTATGACAAGCCTGAGGCTCCTCTGACTGAGGCTGGGATGAAGAGTGCGTCATTGGAGGATCGAGCCTATGCCCTGTCGCAGCTGAACGAGATGGTGAACTTTCACAAGAAACACCTATGCTCTGGGCGAGGGGCGCCTATGGTGAGTGCAGCTGCCCCCAGTGGACCATTTGCTCCTGATCAGCTGGATGATAGCAGGAGATTCAGACCGAGTGAGGCGGCGAGCAAGATGACCTACAATCTTGTGGTCCTGGATGGAAGGAAGGATTATCTTGCCGATAGGCGGGAAATCAATCCTGAGTTAAGGGGTACTGGGGTTATCCCTGATGAGGCCGCTACATGCCAGATTGTGGTTCCCTCGAAGACAAGGTTGGGCGAATACCTCCCGAACTACGAGGAGACCGCGGGCACCGTTGCAGGGCGGGAGGCAGCTAAGGAGTTGATGAGACTGCTTTCGTGCGACTTTGAGGGTCTGGTCATCAACTCGAAGAGAGTCTCGGAGTTATTCGAGGAACGTGTGCTGAAGGAAACCGGGTGTGAGGCTGGAAACTGGGTGAATAGTGACCAGGCCATCTGGTTCCTGAGGGAGATCTCGGGCATGGAGAACGCCGAGATGTCGTGGAAGTTCTTCATTCCGACGATCAAAGCTTTCCCGATAGGGCAAGTTGAGGCGATGCTCATGGTCATGTACGATGGGAATGGTGTCCTCCTCAAGGAGAGCACTAGGTTAGTGGCCGTTAGGCACACGCGGATCGGACGCGACATGAGCTACAGTGCCGTTAGGCAAAGGTACACTCAAGAGGATGCACCTGGTGGATCTCTGATGTACGAGATGCATTGGAATGAACTCCCCATGGTGGGGTACGTCGTCATGAAGTTCTCGGACTTTAGGAAGGCGGTTCAGCTCCAAAGGGTGAGGCGAAACGGAAAGGCCATGATCGAGATATTGATCACGAGGCCCGATGTGTACGAGACCATTGGAGATGGAAGGCAGGATGAGGGCCTGATCCCACTTGTGGGAACCATGGCGCCGAATGCCGAGGTATCGCCTTCGTGGTACGTCAGGGACAGGCTGCGGAACTACTCGGGTAGGTACGTGGTGGTGATGGTGGACCTTCGGGTGCACTGGTCCTTGGTTGGACCCGTGTTTTTGACGAGGAGGAAGACCCTTGCGGTTCGGAACGAGATCCACATGGGAGCTTGGAAGGCAGCATACATGTACGATGATTACACGATAGTGTACCATCGGGTATGGGACTATGGTGACTTCACCCCCGTTAGGGGAGAGCACAGGCGATCGCGTGAGGAGGTCAGGTTGAATGTGACCACCACGTTCTGTTTGAGGTGCGCGGAGATGACGCCAAATGGGATGCATTTGTGTCCTGGGTGTGCACTCCCGGTCTTCTACCCGAACTTTATCCCCAACGCGGAGGAAAATGACTTCGAGAGGTGCCGTATCGTCCCGGAGTGGGTGAGGACCATGGGACAGTTCAAGCCCAAGAGGATCCCCTCCGAAGTGGTCGGAGTCATCAAGAGGAACTTGATTTCCTATTCGATGGCGTCTGACCTGAGGATGACGGTGCAGAGCGGCATCAGACTGCCCCCTTATCTTGGTGAAGACAAGGGAGGAGTTGATACGGCGTGGGATGAGCTGGCGAAGGTGCTCTTCCAATTCTCCTATGTGTCGGGGATTTCGGCCTCGGATGCGTTCGTGGAGAAGTGGGTGGCGAAGCACCTGATTATGACCAATCAAGTCGATAGATTTGATTCGGTCACTGAGTATTTCCGAGCTAACCCGAGGCATGCTGCTCAGTGGGGTAGGCGTATGACGACTTCCGTTAGGAAGTTCGCTCGTCATGATACGTACTTATCCTTCTACATCCCGATGGCGTATGTGATTGGCTCCGCGGCGGGTCATCTGACCCCATTGTATCCGACCCATCGGAAGGACGTGGACATCCTGGCCAGTCATGCGTTGATATCGCAACTCAGGGGGTACATGGTGTCGGGACCGGGTACGATGAGAAGAAGAGATTGAAGGAGGCGATAGCCAAGGTGCAGAAGGCAATCAGTGCCGGGCAGTCGGAGCCTCCCGCTCCCTTCCGTGACCCATTCGTCTACGTTAGTGACGAAAGGGTAAGGACGGTCCTTGATGGTCGTCAACCGGAGCCATTAGACGTGGACATCGAAGGGCTTCAATCGGTGCATCATGCTGCACAGGGTCCTGGTCCTAAGCAGGAGCCGATCGTCAAGGGCGGAAAAGGAAAAGGGAAGAAGGGGGAAAAGGGCGGTAAGGGCGGTAGCCCTTCCGGCCCACCACCAAAGTCAGGTGAAGTGCCAGGAAAAGGGTCTGGTAAGGGCGTTAGTCCGTCTGTCCCGCAGGCAAAAGCGAAGGCTGATGCTGGGCCGGCTCCGATGGAGGTTGATGCAACTGTGGCCCAACCGAAGAAGACTTGGGTCGCGATGGTGGTTGAAGGAGCCAGGCCGAGCGCAAAGGCCAAAACGACCCCGGTTCCAAAGGCCGAGCCAAAAGGGAAGGCCGCTTCTGTGTCTGAGGCGAAGAATGCTCCGGCTCCGAAGGCTGAGGCTAAGGAGACGAAGCAGGCCGAACCGAGGGTTGAGGTCAAGAAGGAGAAGGTAGGCGGAGACGACGCTCCTGGCGGTAGTCGGGGGTCGGCTGAAGGGCAGAAGAGAGAAAGGAAGTCCCGTTGGGATCCTGACGAGACTGTGAAGGAGTCGACGAAGCGAGAGGCATCGACGAGGCCTGATGACGTTGACAGCAGACCAGGTGCGGCAGCAAGAGAGGCTAGTGGAGATGATCTTCACTCTGCGCTTGGTAGATCTTCGGCAAAGGACGCGGTAGCGCCTCTGACGGCTCCAAG
Source organism: Effrenium voratum (assembly GCA_963377175.1). Lineage (NCBI taxonomy): Eukaryota > Dinophyceae > Suessiales > Symbiodiniaceae > Effrenium > Effrenium voratum. The sequence continues at coordinate 1,047,475 of CAUJNA010001013.1, read as the reverse complement.
GCAATGGCAAAGAAGCCTGAAGGCGGTGAGATCAGGTTGCAGTCGGCTGAGCGAACTGCGGCGAGCCCGGTGGAGGGTCACTTCCTGGTGCTGCCTGAGAGTTCGGTGGTGGACGCTCTCTTGGCGGTCTCCACCAACAGAGTGCTGAACAAGCAAGTCAAGGATTTCATTAGAAATGGTGAGGACGCGTCAGCACTGGAGGCTCTCAACCAGATCGTGACGAATTCTCGCTCTGGGAGAAGACGTAGGGAATCGGATGTTTCCCGCACTCCTTCTCGGAGGTCCGTTAGGACCGTGGACACCAGGGATTCCAGAGAATCGAGAAGGCGCAGATACCGTCCGCGGCGCGAGGATGATCGCGACCGGAGGAGGGACGATGCTCGTGATCGTCGTGATGATGATTCACTAGATCGGGAGCGAGATCGAAGGCGAGATGATCGCAGGAGGTCCGAAAGGGATCGTGACAGAGACCGCGCGCGGGGCGGACGTGACCGGAGGAGACGTGATGATAGCCGATAGGCTGAGTCACGAGGATTGCGGCCGGTAGGCTAGCGTCCATTCTCCAATGGTCGGCGCGGTGCGGAGGTGGTGATGTTCCTCCCGGACCGCTGAGGCGCGGAGGTCATGTCCCTCCCGTACCGCTGCTGGGCTGCTGGTCGTGTTCATCAGGAAGCAGTGTGAGTGAGGGGGAAAGCAAACTGATGGGGGGTTACTCCCGGGTTTGCGGAATTCAAGCATTTTTCAGGTACGCATGGTCAGGAGTACCTCTTGCCGTTAGGCGAGGGTGCTAATGGACATACGTTATCTTCTTTTTCATGGCTTCTGATAAGAATTAAACTTCTTGCATTGTTGATGCAAACAGTTGTGGCCTAGTGTCGTCACGTGGACTTTTCCACAAGGTATGTTGGACAGCGTTACCCCGATTAATTCGGGGTGGTGGCGGGAATTTAATGCCCGGGATGTCGCGCAACTGCCTTTGTGGGTTTGCTCCACCGCTGACGGCGGTAGTGTCCAGCTGTTTGCGGACGCATGCGAGCAGTTAAATCCTATCAGTAAATGGCACGCTCCACCCGTCATATGACGGGCTCCTCGTGAGGGGGGTGTGATTAGCCATGATTCATTTCATCAACAGGGATGTCGCGGTAGTGACTGACCTGTGATGTTTGGCTCAAGTTTGCGGGTCCGTCGCGCCTCGGATGAGCGTCGCCGGGTCCCCGCGTCGATCACCTTCGTGTCGGTGGAGAAAGAGACATCGGCCCGGGGCAGATTGGTGGGGTCCGCCCGTGCGGTTCATCGTCGATCAAGGTTGCGGGTACTTGTTTACTTGTTTTGGTTTTTCCCTTTTGGTTGTTGTTCTCTGGTGTGTGGGAAACCCTGATCTTTGGGACCGGGGATTGTTTGCTTTTGGGGAACCTTTCTTTTGTGGCTTGTTTACCCCAACTTACCCATTGCCTGGGCACAGGCTCGTGCCCGAATCACAATTAATAAAGAGTACCAAACAGTGGATCGTTTTGCTCTGAACAAATGCCTAGCAATGCCAACATGAAAGCATGTGTGGCATTTGTCAATCCACTGTTGAGATGGGCTTTGCATGATGCACCAATCTGGATTTGCTGATTTCGAACTGATCGGTTCTGGATGGTTGCCACCATTATTTTTTTTACATGCCAACCCCAGGAACAGCCGTTGGCAAGTGACCAAAATAGCAAGGTGTGTCTTCAGAAGCAACCTCACGGTCAATTTCCAGAACCGGGGATTTGCGATGCCACGGCAAAGGCTTCTTTCTGAGGGGTCCATTTCCTATTTTCGGTGGGTGAATCGCAATTTGACCAGAGACCTTATGGACTCACGTCGGAGCCTGAAAAAGGTAATTTGAGAGCAGGGGCCTGGTGGCTTCCATGGAATTCATTTCAGGGCCTTCCTCCAATCCTTTGACATTGACTACCCTTCCAAACAAAATGTGCGCGTCTTTAGGGAACCACCCAAAAGCTGTTGTTTTCCTCTTGGTTTCCCTTTAAACCAACAAAAAAGGGGATACCCTCACCCAAAGGCACATCCAATCTGGAAGCTGGCAGGAAGATGCGTTGTCGGACTCCGTCAACGCCATGCGACTCACGTCGTTTTCAAAAGAGGATCCATCAACCCGAGCCTGTAGCTTCGCTATCAGAGTCAGACACTTGGGGCTTCAGGTACTCAGCAGGTACTCCCCCGCCCTGCGAGCCTCCAAGACCGTCAACGACTTGCAGTCTCTATCTATGGATTAGGGAGGGACATAGGGCGACGTCTCTTTGACGACCCAAACCATGGTTGCAAAACAAATAGACTCCAGGTGTCCATGCGGCCTGGCACCCCAGTCAGCGGCCCCATCCTCCTTTTTTCAGGGCACAGTTTTTTTTTTGGATGTTAAAGGGACACCAACAAGTAAAACCGCAATTTTCGGGGGGTCCCCCAAAAATGATACACAGCCACCCTAAGGGTCTCGATTGTTTTGGGCCCTCAAAGCAATTTTCAAGGGTTCTCCATTGGAGGGTCCGGGGTGTGAATTGGACGGGTCATGACCCTTAAGGGCAAATCCCTTGCTGTTTGTGAGTTCCCTATATATCCAGCCGCCTTGGTCGAGAGGTGCTGGCGCAGGCGCTGAGCGCAGCGCAGAGCCACTGGCTCAACACGGGCCGCGACTTGGCGCTGATCCGGCGCACCCTGCGGGAGGCGGGAAGGCGATTGGGAGGTGCCAGGGCCACAAGGCAGGATCACATCGGCGAGAAGCAGAGACGAAAGCCGGTCCAGGCGGTTCAATTGCAAACAAGGTTTTTGTTTTTGTTTTTGCTATCATGAAGTTGTCCCAATTAGGTGCCTCAACTGTTTCGTTTGGGTACGGGTCCCGCAACGCTCGAAGGATATACTTAATCAAAACTTGCAGACTAAATATGGAACAGTATCTGAGCACATTGGTTTCTGTGTACCTCAGATGTGGGCTTGGGGTCCCGGCAGTCTTTTGGGGCTTTGGTAGGTGCGCCATCTTGGGATTTGCAGCCTTGAATCATTGGGCACAAGGCACGAGGCACCTCAAAGGGGGTTGCTGCCTTTTGATTGGTTGCGTTGCACCCCTCTCCTTTCTCTTAGGAACATCCCAACCCGTCTTTTTTGTGCGCTGACCACGGATCGATTGTGGAACTTTGGAACGTATTGGTGGGCGGCTCCTGCGTCCAAGCCCTACGAGCCACAAGGCCTACGAGTCAATGGAGGGCCAAGGATTGGAGGTCTCACGTGCCACCGGTGGGTCCGTCAATGCATTTTCTGGGATACCACAAGTGGGCTGGTTTTTGGCTGGACGGATCGCACATGAGCAGGGGTGACATGGGTTATCTAGTTTACCACAAAGCAACGAGCAAAAGGGAGCAGGCGAGCATTCGCTCTTGCAGGCACCCCGCTTGTTATTGTGACTAATAGCCAGGTGGCTGTTGACAACTCGGTCAGAATAAAGCCCCCAACAACATCGCGTTTTGACATGTGGGCCAGGATCCTTGGCATTGTGGCTCAGCAGAAACCCTGACACCGCACCACTTCAACTGAAATGGGTCGAGGGACATGGTGAAGGATTACCCCTGGTGTGTCCCCTTGTGGGAGGCGCGGGCCGCCCTGTTCCTGAACCAGAAGGATGAGGACCCGAGTTGTGTCTTTGACTTTTCTCGAAAAGAGCAAGTTATTCTGGGTCCAGAAGGACTGAAGCTTGGTCGCTCTTTCAAAGGAAACAACCTTTGAGCTTCTTTTGCGAATTACTGTTTCCTTGCTATCCCACAAAGGGTTGCTTTGTTTTTTTCCTTGCTCAACCCAGGTGAAGTTCATTTGACCCCTGGTTTGGGCGGATTGGTTTCAACCCAAGCCCGCAGGGCGATCTGGGGGGTATCCTGCTGCCAAATTATCTTAGAACGAGCTTGGGGTAAACCAGCGACAACCCATGATGTAGGTCCTTTATTTGGATTCCTTATTTCTGGTTGCGGAACTACTGACTCTTGAGAGCTTGAGGATGGACAGCAGTCCTTGGAGGGTGCTAGCAACATGTGAACCACATTCAACTTTAGCGTGCCCAACAAAACCTTTTAAGCTTTGGGAAGACTGCTATTTCTCCACTCTGGCGGAAAGTGGGATACCCCAAACCCTGTTAATCATCGTCGGATTTTGGGTTGCTCTCAAGCCTTCAAGCAAATTAACTTCTTGTGTTTGAATGTTGAACTCAGTGCTTTTGTTTAAAACCGCAAGCCAACCCGAAAACCCGGTTGGACCATTTTGGTTCTCGCTGTTTGCTGTTCGAGAGGAGCTGTCAAGCGCCCTCGTGGAGATCTTGCGAGAGCACCTTGGGCTAAGACGGCGAAGCTATGGCTTCCACAGGGGTCCCTATGGTTGTTTCCCAAAGTGGACCCCTTTTAGTGAGTAAAGGGCATCAAAAAGGAAACGATTCTTGGGTCCCCAACTTTGAGATAGATCCATAGGTCCTCTTCTGGTGGTTTCCAGTCATCACCAGCTTCCTGTGGTGGGGCAATGCTGGGAATCCGTATTTCTTGGTTCCTCCAAGCCTCGAAGCAACGACCAAAGCACAACGCTAGAACATTGATCTTGTCCTGTCTAGTTGCGTTCTGTTTCCGAGGACCAAATTTCGAGTGACGGGGTCTTTCGACCTTTGGAGCACCCCAGTTGCTCGGGTGTTCAGCCAAGTTGGTGGTCAGCAACCAAGGCTATAACCCACTCATAAGTCCCCTTTTGTAAGGACGTTATACCCTAGGTTGTTATCCAACCACGCCCTGGATCGAACACCCATGTATATTAGGCCCTCTTTCGGTGAACATCGCCTTCTGGGCCAATGATGCTTTTTCCTTTTGGGGGAAGTTTAAAAGGGAGGAAGAAGCCCAGTTTGCTTGGCCGCAGGCGTGTGACATCCAAACATTTGGGCTCGGTCTTTGCACAGTGTTTTGCCTGTTGCCCGATGTATTAGGACCAGTCCCGGCAACTGTTCTTTTTGGTTTGAATGGATTAGCCAAAGGCAGCTACCTTTTTGTCAGGGGCCCCATCCCTAAACCGCCTTTATTGGGGTGGTGTCGGTCAATCCCACAGCAACATTGACGAACATGCGGGCTGGCGCCTGTAAGATGAGCCAGTTGCAGAACCCTTGGGATTGGAAGACACGTGACCCCTCTACACACCTACAGCTTCCATGAAACTTATTGCGGATAGATGATATGACTGGCAGGGTTTGGACTTCATGTCTTGCTGAGGTCCCAGATTCTTAGGGTTGCCTAAAATCTGTGAAGCCTTGGCCAGTCGCCTGAGCAGATTTTCTAGCCCAAAAAGCGGCAGTGTGGTTGGTTTGGCCCTGCCAACTGCAGGCCCCCACTACGTTTGCCCTGGCCAGCGGTGGAGACGATACGGTTCTTCATCTTCTGTCGCGATGCGAAGGAGCTTCTGCAGACCACGAGCCCCGCTCCGCGAAATGAAGGGGAGGTCCTTCGTGTGTTGGATTTGGGATGTGTTTCTTTCGAATGTGTTGCTTGCTTGCCTGCCAGCCTGACACCCTCTCTGTCCTGTCCTGTTCTGTTCTATCCAGTCCTGAAGTAAAACACTATGCCATGTGGGCTTTGGCAGACAGCGGCTACTTGACTTTCCTTTGATTGTACACCAATCATGCAAGCGGCTGGAAGCAGTTTTGGAGCAGTGACTGATCCGTTGGCGCCGCAGTTCTCCGAGAATTAATATTCAACAGGTCCGCAAAAGCGCCAATGACGGGTTCATGGTCGTGGACAACTAGGTTTAAGGGTCAATGCCTGTGATGCGAAGGGAACCGAATCACCCAAGTGAAGTCAGAAACAGGGCCATCTTTGGTGTCCCGCAAGAAGCCGGCTCATTTTTCGCAACTATGACTCAAGGAAATTGGCACTGAGCCTCACCGATGGCATGCACATCCGCAGCTGAGTCGGCGCGATAGCAACCCGACGGGTGGAACCAGATTCGAGTCTCAAATGAGCCATCAGTCATCTCTGCTCAGATCCCACACCAGATGGGATCCGAGCCAGAAATCCATGGATTCAACGCAGTGTTATCAGCCGATTTCTATAGGAAATGGCTTTGTACAGCGCGCAATGCGGAAAAGACGCTGCTCTTTGGGAACACATGTCCAGTATATGACCTCTAGAATTCATGTAGAATGGCCATCTAAGTACTGGCAAGGTCGTCTAGCGAGCCACCAAAACCTAGGTACCAATACCATTTAGATGCCCCAAACATTGCAAGTACACCCGCTCAACAAAAACTATGGTAGGGTACCACGACATAAGGGGGGGCCTCATTTCCTTTCAATATTTGAGTTTGGCTTCAGCTTAGAGCTGAGGTGACCATCCAAACATGGTGGTTAGCCTTTTAGCTTCTTTACAACGAAGCACAAGGTGGGTGTCCCTTAAAGGAACCGCACCTTGGGATGCCATCCGCACCTTGGGCCTTCGGAACGGCTTGAGGTCGGCCTGGCGCTGTGCTTGCCGCTGCTGGCACTGCTCAAGGCGACGATTTGGGGACCCAGACCCATACGAGGGTCATGGACGCCACAGAGTGGATTCCCCTATAAACGTGGAGCCCAACTGGGGGGTCCCCCACAAGGAGTTCCCTCTACAAATGGTGTTTTCTTTATATAGTTCTATGCTATTCTGTAGGGGGAGCCAATGAAGGTGCTTGCAACATTGGCCCCAAGTGTCCACACGACCTTTGTTTTTGTGATTAGTTCCGCTTCTTGCCATGTTCAAGAATGGCCCCTTTTGCCTCATTTGGACAACCCCCCCCGCATATGGCTTTGAGTTTTCGGGAACCACCTCAAAAGTGAGTCGATGGACATGAACTCCATAAATAATGTCCACCAAAGGTCCCCTATTCAATTTTGTACCCATGTTAGTGCACGGCGGGGACCTACATACAGCTTTCAAAACCAGCAAACAAGGCGGCTGAGCAAAATCCAGTGTCACTGCAGATTCATAAGCCATAACCCATACCTCTTTGCAAGTCCGCGTTCTTTCAAATCCAGCGAACAGGGCAGTAAAGCAAACTTGTTTGTGTATCAGGGGCAAAACCATATGTGCGGGACCTGGTGTGCAGCTGACAGGGAACTTTGATTGAAAGAACTGTGCCAAGTTACAAGAAACTAATGGAGGGAAAGACAGGGCAACTTCTAGCGGTCTCGTTTCGGTTTTGGGACGCCGCAAGCTGCGCTTTGATGGGGGTCATAGAAAGGGCCATATTTGTTTTTAATGAACATGCCCAAAGTCAATGGGTTTCCCTGATGCAAGTAGAACTATGTGTTATTCAACAAATAGTAAAACATGTCAGCTTAGCTAAATACATAGCCAACTATTGTTTAAACACAAGTGCTCAGCTCTTTTCCTTCCGTGCCAAAAAACATCTTTGCTATTAAGATGCCATGAACTACGAGGGCAGACATCCTTGGGTGGTTTGGGAATGGACACCGTCTTAGAGCAGTTGGTTTTGTCAAACCGCCAGACCGCCGGGTTCCTCGCGCTCTTCCTCTTTGACGCTGCCTTCTTGGAGCGATACCTCGCTGGTGCCGGGGCGCAGGCGAGCGCTCAGAAGGAACACATATTTCGTTAGTTTCCCCGACGTTCAGAGGGTGCCGAACTATGGGTGTGTCTTTTTTGAGGGTACAGCTTTGTGGCTTCAAAGCGGCAGCCATAAGGAAACCCACCATTTTGTGGGGGTCCCCAGAAAAAAGACACACCAAAGTCCGTTGTTCCTCTTTGGAGAGGGTGGGCACCTTTAAAATGCAGCCCCGAAAAGATCGTGCCAATTTGTTTTCTCCTTTGAGGCTCGGCTCGGTACCCCTCTTGGTTGGTTTTACAGTAAGGTGTGGCTTTGGGGAAACACCTCAGGCTCACTATCGCTGTATTAAGGGTACCAACTACAATCAGGGACAACATAGTCCGTCGATCCGCACTCCTCATTGGCCCACTTTTCCCTTCGCCTGTGTATCGCGTAAACTGGGGGCTTCATCCAGACGCATCCAGGGACACCCGCTCTCATTGTGAGTTCTCGTAAGTCTGGGCCAGAGCTCGGATACACTTTGCGTAGTGGTGAGGTGAAGATACATACGGCGCATACACTAGGTGTTTACATTTTACGTTTCTCTCACCAAGGGACTCGGATCTCATTGCGCTGCCCTTGGCTTCCTGTCGTTTGAGTCTCTTGATGTTGAACATCACATCGGGCCCATTCCGGAGGATTGGACTCTGACAGTTTGCATTTCGCGCTTCAGGTCTTCAATGCCCTCATGTCTTTGGGCGGATACTATCCACTTTTTGTAGTGGTCCAGGCTGTGTAACAGCCTTCTCCTTGAACATGCTAACCAAACCTGCAACATTTCTTCTTAGCATGCCCCGGACCCTATGAAGGGAATGGTTGGCGGACGCTCAAAAGCTAAGTTGGAGGGTTCTTGGAGAAAGCTAGCACCACCTGAAAGGCTGCTTTGGCATTGGACGGGCAAAACTGGTATTCAGACCTTGGTACGGGAACCAAACGTCTGCTGCCTAGGGGCTGTTCCTGTTTGGAAACCTTCATTGTCTCCCACAAGCTTCTGACAACAGTGAAATTGTCCGTGAAAGAGAACATATCTTCCAGGTACGCAGGTGCCATGCCAGGAGCAAGCATCATCCGCCAGATTTTCTGAAAATCCACTTCGGCTTATGCGAGCTTGCGCCAAAGGGGTTGCTTTGGGGGTCGCCTGACCGTGCCTCCCCGCCGGTTCCAATATCCTTTTGGGTTCTATGATCAACCTGCAAGAAGTGGGACAGGGCGCGGGTCCAAGAGATATCGTACAAAAAGACCTAGGTCGACCGTCGTCGATGTTTGTTTGAGGTGGAGAAAAATGAACAAACATGTTTTGTTTGATCGTTGTAGCGATATTGTTCTTCCCTTTGTTTAACCTTCTGCAACCCTACCGTGTAGCGCTTGCCGAAAAGAAACCCTTTGCTTCACCCATCCGGGGAAAACAACAAACCCCTGTAACCCCAGCACGTAGCGCTTCTTTATTTCAGGAAACACCAGAGCCCTAGCTGCGCGACCACGCGACCGGGTCTCGCCAGGCCTTCGTGCTCGCACGCCAGGGCGGTGTCTGTGGACAGCCGGAGCCCAGAGCGGGGGGGGGGCTGGCGTCATGGCAATTTGGACACCCTTTGGGATGCCCGAAACACATGCCCCCACCACCATACCCACGTGCTAGATTTCTTTCAAGGGGTCTTCATGGGTTTTCGACATGGGGCCCCCCAACACACTTCGCCCAGAATTGTTTAATGCGCTTGTAGGACATATTTAGCTGCTTGCAACTTGGGCATGTGTCAACAGAGGAGAATGGTGGCTTTCCCTTGGACATTGTTCAACTAGCCTGAAAGGGGTACCCCCAAGACTAGCCACATGACTGGGTGTTCTTCTTCGGTTTCCCACCAAGAAATTCAACCGTCACAAGGCAAATCACACCCAGCCTGACGTCCCAAAAGTTGAGCGAGTCGTTCAGATTCCACTCCCTCTTCAGGCAACGTCTCACTGTTGGAGTTGCTGGACTTTACTCAGTTGCAAACCGACCGGATCTAACCTTTTGAAATGTTCCTTTTGGTCCAATTTCAGTACAGGTCCCAAAAGGTCAACCTTTTTTCTAGGTCCTTTGGGCAAGTGAGCATACTTGTTGGTTTTGGATCATGGTGGGAAACATCTACCCTTTTTGGCCTAGGGATACTGGGCTGCTTGACTTCCTTATCTTCAAACCACTGAACACGTAGGTTACAACCACAGTTATACGTCAACCAACAGGGGTTTCCTGAGTTATAACCATGGTTGTAGCCGCCTAACGTATTCGGCTAAACATCCAGGAAGGGCTCAACATTGAAGCCATGGGCATTTCGGGCTGAAATAAGATCAGCCAGCTACGGCATATCCTTCCACATGGAACCCACCAGAGAGTCCTTGAAAGCAATTAATGTTCCCGGCTTTTGGTATTTGACGTTCTCACCTGAGCCCCTGAGACTTTATACTTTTGGGTTTTGACCATGTTAGTATAATGAACAAGAAATGATTGGTTGCCTTTGCTGGCCTGTCGATGGGAAGTGAGCTTTAAAGGGACCCCTCCAAAAGAAGAAAAGGCACTGGGTGTTTGGGATGTAGGGCGGTAAGCCGCCCGTTCACACAGCGCACGCTGCCGACCGCAGCGCAGCTTGACGAAAATGCTTCAGCCCTTTCAGCAGGTGTCCTTTTTGGTCAATTCACAGCCCAACAGCAGGTTGTCGAATTTCAGGAGACGATCAGAGTGGACATGATAAATCTGTGCGAAAGGCTCCAGGGGAGATTGACGTCCCTGTTTGAAGACCAGGCCTAAGCCCCTTTGATTTGTTTCTGATTTCGATGGTTGTTCATAGGTACTACCCTGAGGTCGTTTGGGTTTGGAGAAGAGGGAGTCTGCATCAGAGCGGTCAAGTCGGACAGCAACAGAGCCTTGCAGAAGGAACTATTGGTCCGCAGCTTTCCCCTTGTCGCCTGCGTGATGCTACATAGACAAAATCACAGAAGGAAGCCAACCTTGGGCAATTTCTTTGATTTGTCCTGCCCTATTTGACACGTGGTTTGGACCCCTTTTTGTTTGCACCCCTTTTTGTTTGCACTTCGAAGTCGCTTGGTGTTTAGACCCGGGAACCCCGGGCAGACAACCTGGGTGCGTGAAATGGCGCCTGGTTTGCTGACTGCGCCGGGCAGGCGGGGAGTTGGATTCGTCAGACTCGTGGACCGGTCTGGTCGTTTCTTCACAACACACCCCAAAAGGCACCGCCCACTGACCTGCGACTACCCCATCAATGCTTGGATGCTGGCACTGTCGCCAACGATCGTCGCATTGCTTTAATCGCTACTCTGGATTTCATCCAGCAACCGTTTGTAACTCTCGCTCAAGTCCACCCTTGGGCGCTTGGCCGAATTTCTCTTCGCCGCCCTGGGCTTTGAAGGCTTGAACAAAGGCGCTAGCCACCGGCCGGAGCTTCTCTGTGGTGGTCAAATATGTCTTCACTTGCTTTCCTCCGTAGGCAGGCGCGACTCGGCAGTAGAGAACGTCTTTCAAGATCAGAGCTTCTCTGGGGAGTGCATCTCTGCGGCATGCGCCTCCACACAGGCCTTTGTCTCTCCAGTGTGCTCAGAGCGCTCAGCTTGGCAGACTTGACTTTGTTCGCCACTCAGCTGCGAGCGAGAGAGAGAGAGAGAGATCGTTTCTTCCAGAGGGGGTTGCAACCAACCTGTTATGCTATAGAGGCCGCTTTTTTCACGTGCGTGGGGGATGGAAAACAGTCTGACAAAACGGGGTTGTGACCAACAAATAACAGGGCACGTTCTCCTTTCAGGCCCTTTGAAAGTGCTTGGATTGGTTGTTTGAGGATTGTCTGACACGGCGGTCACGTTTGCGAACGTCGAATCCTCACACAATGGCACTGAAGATGGCGAAACACGCCCAGAAGGGTACCCAGCCCTCAACCACCAAAACACCTATCCAAGCCACTCATCAGAAGGAAGCTGAGCTCTGAATTTTATTCTCGTTTGGAAGACCGCTTTAGTGGTAAACAAAGCTTGGACTTTTTTGGGCAATCCACTCGGGAAGTGAAAACCGACAATCAATTTTGAGTTAGCCTCGAGTTGGTGGTCTGCATCTGGCCGGATTTGTACTCTCGCTTGTGGTTTGTGAAAAGGAGGGTCGCTGTAATGAAGCTTTGGGGTCTCTGCCCAAAGAAGCTCTGGGATGGTTTGGAGCTGCTGTCCGGAATCATTCTGGCTTGTTGATATTATGTTCGCCAAAAACCAAGTCGGACCCCTTTGGTTCATTTGTTCGGTCAAAGGGACCTGGGCAAATATTTTTACCAAACGGCCCGTGATCCACTTGAAAGGGCATTCATAAGGAGGATCTTCAACCAGTAGGTGTTTAAACATGCTTAAATAGGCAGCTGTCCCACTCTGGACTTGACAAATTGGTGCTTGCGACGTTCCAAGGGCCGTGGATCAAAAGGGACATTTGACGAGACGAAATCGGTTTGTTCAGGAGTCTAATCTGATAGTCTGATCTGATAGGATAGTTAGCAAACGCAAAACTAAGCTGTGACTTCAGCTGCACAAATCTAAATTCTTGTTCGCCACCCTGGATTTCAATGATTTGACAAGACTCGATTGTATTGTATTTGCAACACTCTGCTGCGCAAGGAGTTGGAGGGCACAGAGGCGGACGGTCAAGATCATGATCAAGAGGAGGAACCACTTGCCCTGCATTCTACAGCCAACTCAGCCTCCTCAGGCAATCCGCCCAAGGCTGCGCCCAAATCAAAGCCGGATTCCACAGATCCAGACTGCATGCCAATATAAGGAAGATGTTCGGCCTGTCAATTCCATAGGCAACAGCGCCAGCAACACCAGTGGCGTGAGCAAGGGTAAGGGTAAGGGCAAGATGCTGAAGTATCCGGCGCCCGCGGATTTCGTGTGTCAGCTGGCTCCGCCAAGGCCCGTCGTGGGTGTTGGACTGCTTGAGCAGACTCGATGCTGGTGAACTTGTCTACGTTGGAAAATAGTTCCTCAAGCTCGGAGGAGAAATGCCGCAGTCTGGTTCTGTCGAAGCCACACTCAGCGGTTGTGGAATTCTACAACATGCAATGCCTCAAATACCATCCTGAGCGAGCCACAGACAGCATGCTTGGGACTGCTGGTCTGACGAAATGTGAAGATATTGTGGACTTAGTGCGAGGGCAGCACCGAGTTGCCCGAGTGTTTGTGAAACAAAGGGCGAAGCCAACGAATCCGGAAACCGTTGGGCAACCGGGGAGAGCACCATTTCGGGGGTGCAGTGGAGATAACCCTCTTTCCAATCATGGAAGTGGATGTGGTGGGTGTGGAAGACTACCATGCTTTTCAACGAGGCAAAAACAAACGTCCACTTCCATGATTGCACAAATACACCTCCAGAACCGCATGAAAATACTCAGACACCCATTGTTAACTGGTAACTTCTGACGCAAAAAACAAACCGGTTTAGCACCCCTGAACAATTTGGCTTGATGCGCAGACGTCTATTTCGTGCTCGAGCCAGGCCTTCGCATGTCCCGCAGCTTACGCGGAGGGCGCCCAGAGCTCAGACCTGTGCCCTTTCGTTGAAGAAACCTAGTGCCCCAACAACTTTTGGATTGGATCTTTGGCCGACTCCAACTTAGTTGACTTGCTTCGTGTTCCCCCAAGAGCACGAAGCGAAGAGCACTTTGTGTTGGGGGGGGGGGGGACAGTAGGCGCAGAAGTTCTTCAATTGGAGGGGGTTCTTAGCACCAAAAGCTAGTTCTCTTCTCTGCCACGGCCACAGGTCTGATTGTCTAGCAACCAGAACCCAGTCGGTGTGAACCTGTGGTGCCCGTTTTGCTTTCAAGTGATTGCCTTCAGCTTACAAAATCCGGGCTGTGCAAGACAAGCCATCATCCCCTTGTGGTTTAGGCAAATCAGAGAACATGGTTACTAGCATGTTGCGTGCCCTCAGGTGGAGCTGAACTATAGACACTTGCATTGACCTAGCATGGTTGCAAGGAACATCCAAGGGACCCAGCAGCGCACCCCCCCGCAGACCTCCAAAGGGATTTATCCAAACTTGTGTGGCCAAAATTGTGGTCAATAGAGAGATTCTTTGGGTTGAAAGACAATCGGCATCCTTTTTTTTTTTCCGTTGGTTGCCCTTTCAAATCCCTCCCGCCCCACAAAATATGAAAAATCTAAAGGGCATGGGACAAAGCCCCAAACCATCCAAGTCGGGGAGGGGGGTGTCCGCCACTCAGCTGCGAGCGAGAGAGAGAGAGGGATCGTTTCTTCCAGAGGGGGTTGCAACCAACCTGTTATGCTATAGAGGCCGTTTTTTTCACGTGCGTGGGGGCTAGAAAACAGTCTGACAAAACGGGGTTGTGACCAACAAATAAAAGGGCACTTGCTCCTTTCAGGCCCTTTGAAAGTGCTTGGATTGGTTGTTTGAGGATTGTCTGACACGGCGGTCACGTTTGCGAACGTCGAATCCTCACACAATGGCACTGAAGATGGCGAAACACGCCCAGAAGGGTACCCACCCCTCAACCACCAAAACACCTATCCAAGCCACTAATCAGAAGGAAGCTGAGCTCTGAATTTTATTCTCGTTTGGAAGACCGCTTTAGTGGTAAACAAAGCTTGGACTTTTTTGGGCAATCCACTCGGGAAGTGAAAACCGACAATCAATTTTGAGTTAGCCTCGAGTCGGTGGTCTGCATTTGGCCGGATTTGTACTCTCGCTTGTGGTTTGTGAAAAGGAGGGTCGCTGTAATGAAGCTTTGGGGTCTCTGCCCAAAGAAGCTCTGGGATGGTTTGGAGCTGCTGTCCGGAATCATTTTGGCTTGTTGATATTATGTTCGCCAAAAACCAAGTCGGACCCCTTTGGTTCATTTGTTCGGTCAAAGGGACCTTGCAAATAAGTTTTACCAAACGGCCCGTGATCCACTTGAAAGGGCATTCATAAGGAGGATCTTCAACCAGTAGGTGTTTAAACATGCTTAAATAGGCAGCTGTCCCACTCTGGACTTGACAAATTGGTGCTTGCGACGTTCCAAGGGCCGTGGATCAAAAGGCACATTTGACGAGTCGAAAGTCGGTTTGTTCAGGAGTCTAATCTGATAGTCTGATCTGATAGGATAGTTAGCAAACGCAAAACTAAGCTGTGACTTCAGCTGCACAAATGTAAATTATTGTTCGCCACCCTGGACTTCAATGATTTGACAAGACTCGATTGTATTGTATTTGCAACACTCTGCTGCGCAAGGAGTTGGAGGGCACAGAGGCGGACGGTCAAGATCATGATCAAGAGGAGGAACCACTTGCCCTGCATTCTACAGCCAACTCAGCCTCCTCAGGCAATCCGTCCAAGCCTTTTGCTAGGCGTGCGCCCAAGGCTGCGCCCAAATCAAAGCCGGAGTCCACAGATCCAGGCTCGGAGGAGAAATGCCGCAGTCTGGTGCTGTCGAAGCCACACTCAGCGGTTATTGAGTTCTACAACATGCCAGGCCTCAAGTACCATCCTGAGCGAGGCACAGACAGCATGCTTGGGACTGCTGGTCTGACGAAATGGGAAGATATTGTGGACTTCGTGCGAGGGCAGCACCGAGTTGCCCGAGTGTTTGTGAAACAAAGGGCGAAGCCAACGAATCCGGAAACCGTTGGGCAACCGGGGAGAGCACCATTTCGGGGGTGCAGTGGAGATAACCCTCTTTCCAATCATGGAAGTGGATGGGGTGGGTGTGGAAGACTACCATGCTTTTCAACAAGGCAAAAACAAAACGTCCACTTCCATGATTGCAGAAATACACCTCCAGAACCGCATGAACATATTCAGACACCCATTGTTAACTGGTACCTTCTGACGCAAAAAACAAACCGGTTTAGCACCCCTGAACAATTTGGCTTGATGCGCAGACGTCTATTTCGTGCTCGAGCCAGGCCTTCGCATGTCCCGCAGCTTACGCGGAGGGCGCCCAGAGCTCAGACCTGTGCCCTTTCGTTGAAGAAACCTAGTGCCCCAACAACTTTTGGATTGGATCTTTGGCCGACTCCAACTTAGTTGACTTGCTTCGTGTTTCCCCAAGAGCACGAAGCGAAGAGCACTTTTTGTTGGGGGGGGGGCAGTAGGCGCAGAAGTTCTTCAATTGGAGGGGGTTCTTAGCACCAAAAGCTAGTCCTCTTCTCTGCCATGGCCACAGGTCTGATTGTCTAGCAACCAGAACCCAGTCGGTGTGAACCTGTGGTGCCCGTTTTGCTTTCAAGTGATTGCCTTCAGCTTACAAAATCCGGGCTGTGCAAGACAAGCCATCATCCCCTTGTGGTTTAGGCAAATCAGAGAACATGGTTACTAGCATGTTGCGTGCCCTCAGGTGGAGCTGAACTATAGACACTTGCATTGACCTAGCATGGTTGCAAGGAACATCCAAGGGACCCAGCAGCGCACCCCCCCGCAGACCTCCAAAGGGATTTATCCAAACTTGTGTGGCCAAAATTGTGGTCAATAGAGAGATTCTTTGGGTTGAAAGACAATCGGCATCCTTTTTTTTCTCCGTTGGTTGCCCTTTCAAATCCCTCCCGCCCCACAAAATATGAAAAATCTAAAGGGCATGGGACAAAGCCCCAAACCATCCAAGTCGGGGAGGGGGGTGTTGTAAAACGGCAACTGAACTAACGGTGGGCAGGTGTTGGAGGGGTGCGTCCTTCTTTGTCGCTGGCTTACCATGTCCCCCTTTTCGGGAACTGGAGGCCGTCTGGCTTCTCCGAGGGGAATACCAACATGGTTTTCTCCTTTTTGTGTTCCAAGAACCTACCACCCAAGGAGGTGTTGCCTTTAAAACGCGAAGCAAAATGTCAATATGCACCAAACAAAACAACCAACGGACACCCAACTGAAACGTTGCTGAGACCCAAAGGCTCGCTTGCCGGTACATGGCAAACGCATCGCCTTTTTTGCTCGCGACTTGGCGTGCATGGATCGAGTCGATCCAACAAGTGGCGAGGTTGGCCAACTCCGGGGACGACATTGCACGGCCGCCCAGCTGGAAGACAACGCTCAAGGCGGAGACTGCGGGTCGGGACGTGAAGATCTGGGCATTGGGTCTTGATGTATTGGGATGTGCTTCTTTTTGTGGAGGCTCGGTACCCCTTTGTTTTGCGGGTTGTAAGGGGAACTGAAGAGGCTGCGAACGCCTTGTGCACGGCACCAAGTGCTTTGCGTGAAGCGAATTTGCCTTACTTGCAACATGTGTTGCATGGTTCGGTCAGTCTTGCCTTTGTGCTGGGGTTTCTTCACAAAACATGAAGAGAGTCACTCATCGCCGGAGCGGCCAACTGTTTGGCTGCAAAGCACGTTTGTGAGCAATCAATCCTTCAATCCTTCAATCATTCAATCATTCAATCATTCAATCATTCAATCATTAATTCATTCAATCAAAATCAATCAATCAATCAATCAATCAATCAATCAATCAATCAATCAATCAATCAATCAATCAATCAATCAATCAATCAACCGATATCCAATCGCAGGAGTCTGTGTTTTTTGCTATGGCTCGTATGTTGAGAATTGTTTTTGCAGGTGGGCCAGCAACAAAAGAGCTATGGGGCCTGTAACAGACAGTTCCGACGGAAGCATGTGGCTCTGAATGATATTCTGCAAAGCATGTGGCACCCAAACATCCATGGTTAGAGGGTCCTCTTTTTGGGGAAAGGGGACCCCGCAGTTTGGGTTCCATGCAGATCTGAAAGGGAGCAAACATGTGCAACCGGCTGTAGATTGAACCATTGAATCATTGTTCCAACAAAATTGTTTGGTTCCCTTTCAGCAAACGCCAGGGTTCTCTTGTGAGAAAGGAAAGGCAGTTTTTTTGTGTGTGTTTTTTTCCCCCCCGCGGTCAGCGAAAGTCGTGTGTAACATGCTCGCGGCTCGGAGGGTGCCGCCTTCTGGGCGAATCCGAACCACTGGGACAAGGCGCCGCGTTCTTCAACGACTCGACCCACCCCAAATGGGATAGACTGCACCCCCCAAAAGTCAAATACCCCCTTGTTGGTGGTTTTGATTGGTGGTTTGGATTTGGATTTGAACAGCTGGGTTTGTAGAGGGTAGAGAACCACCCCTACTAAGGGGAAAGCTGGAAAAGGGCATTACCCGGTGAGGTTTGGAGGTATGGAGGTTGCCACTGTACGAGGGGTATAGACTGCGATACAAGCTGATTGGTTGGAGACAAGCATCCATAATTTCACTACTTATACCCGGAAATGCCCTGACCCAAAGCTTACCGCAGGATAGTCTGAAGCCTTACAAGCGTTCAACAAGCACCCTTTTTGTCTTTTTCTTCTGTGGGCTGCCAACCACAGATGGTGAATGCCTATCTCGACCAGGTCGGAGCAACTGGGCTTTGGCACAAAAGTGTACCACGGTGAAATCTGTTTGGCACATAGTTGGTGAAAGTAGATGGCACAATTCTTCTTTTGTTTTGATTTGCCTATCCCCTTCACTTGTCCCCGTGAAGGAGTTGTGCCATGTAATTACTTTGATCATTGCGTAGGACCCTCGACGCTGAATTTCGAGGAAGCCATAGTACATGTAGCAGGTATTGGAGCTGGAAGCACGGGATCGCACACACATAGACATGTTTAATGGTGTTTGGTTCTGGAGGGTATCCATTGTAGAAAAATATTATAGCCATTTTTTCCAGCTGGATGGCGGCTGCTTTGGGATGCTGGGCTGAGCGGCGCAGCAAAGCGCCGCAAACAATACACTGGAAATAGAAGGCCCTCAAATTCCTGAAGGGCCGTATAGTGCAATACTGTGTGGGAAATATATTAATCACTGTGGCACGCACCGCAAGAGATTGTTCTCTACTGTCAGTGCTGGGCAGATTGTGTAGCAAACAGAACACATGCCTGCGAATGACGCCATCGTGTCAAGCTCACAGAAAAGGAGGAACAAAGCAGACACAAATTCTGTGGAGCCATTGCCTGAAACTTCCATATGAGTCCCCCATCCGGCTCAAAGGGCCTTGTGCAAGCGCAGCGCTATCCGAGCCGTGGGAAGGCGATGGCCCAGGTTTACTCGCTTCTAATAGTCATTTGTCACTAATAGTCATGTTCTTGGCCCGGCTCTGACTCAGACCAGTTCCATGATTGGAAGATGGCGGTGTTTTTTCTTTTAGGGGGACTCTCGCAATTGTGGTTTTCTGGCTGACCCTTTAAAACCACAGAAAGGGGGACCGATTGGAAAAAGGGGAGACATCTTACGCCGGCCTTGCAAGGCAGAGTTTCGCATCTGATGTCTAGTTATTCGCGTTTGCCAGGGCCGTATAAGGGTTTTATCACGTGACCAGGGACGTTCGGAAAGACATGGTGACTACTGGAGCGCTTGCCAGTGTTCCCTGTCCTCTCGGAGAAACTGCTAATTTTGGCTGTGGCATGAGTCTGATGCTTGGGTTTCGGGGTTGACTGGGCACTGTTGTGTGTGTGTGTGCGTGTGTGTGTGTCATTTGTTGAGGGTACCCAGTTTTTGTGCTTTTTGTTGAAAGGAAAGCCAACAGGAACACCGATGCCGTTTTGAGGATTTTGAGACACGCCAATTTCAACGAGTTTGCGGAGGTTTCCCCGCAACCTGGAGTAGTATTTTGCCCAAGCCGAAATCTCTGATGCCAGGTGCCCAAGTCTTTTTACTGGACGCTGACCTTCATGTTTTTTAAAGTGGTCCTGACCCCAGTGGGGCTGGGGGTTCAGAGGTTTGGGGGTTGGGGCTTTGGGGTTTGGGGGTTTGGGGGGTTGGAGGCAATTCGGTCCAGCAAGACAGCAACGGGGCCGCAAACCCCCCGGTAAGGGGCTTTACTTCCCAGTCTTGGTGGATAGTAGGGCTCCATTTTTGACTGGATGAACCCAGGTGTGGTTTATTTCCCCAAAGACAACCCTCTTGGTTTAAGTCTGCCGAACCTGGATAGTGCCCAGGAACACCTGTGGCGCGATAGGGTGGGAATAACATGGATTTGATGGCAGTGTCGTCAAGCCTACTCGGGCGTGTCGTTTTAGGGGATCCCCAGAAAGGTGGTGTTCTTTTAAGGTGTTCCGCAAACTACCCCAAAAGGGGTACCTTAAGAAAAGACACACCAACTTGTACGCCTGCATAACCAGCATAGAGCCAAAAGTCAGCTCGGTGTTCGGTGCCCACCCACTTTTCAGGCAGGGTCGTAAGTTTCCCTTGGTAGGGGTGATGATTTACGGGAGAATATATGAACTCCTGTATGAAGGGGTCACCAGGTTCGCCCTTTCTGAGCTGGGCTCGCTTTTCCACTGTTACTTGAGTTTTCTTTGGGAGGTTTAAAGGAGCACATGGGGAGCTGTGTGTGCAAACGAAGTCGATCAAGAGGGAACACGGTATATATGGGATGGGTCAAAGTTTAACCACCAGGAGACCGCAGGTGTTAGTCCTTGGTTCCATTTACCAGGGGAAGAATAGCAAATACAGAACGTCTCAACATCATTATTGCGAGCAGACAAAATTATGTGATGCGAAACAACCACTCATGATCAATCAAGACTTTGGTCACGTAAAATAAATGTCTCTGTTTTGAGGGCACCCTTCTTTGGGGTTGATTCCAAGGAAAGCCAGTGGGAAACCACTCATTTTGGAGCTCCCTTGATAGACAATTCAATTCATATCGGCTCGGTGGGTAATTGTCGTATCTTTCCAGAATTCTATTTTGCACTCGGTCACATGCCGGGATCCTGCAAACCCCTCAAAGCCCCCACCCCACGATTGTCGGGCCAAGTTGCCAAATCAGTTCAGGCCTTCGCAGAGTTTCCGGATAAGCAACTGACACTCTTATTGGTCCCCACTCCAGATACCGTTGTTCTTGCTGACGTCAGCCCCTTTATGGCAAAGCAGGTACGCACCCAGGAAAACTGTGTCTGCCAGACGGTGCCCTGAACAAAAACAACGGCTACCGGTATAGTTTGCGTCCCATTGGAAACAACTCAGCTTCAGAAGTCATCAGGCCCGACAAAAGGAGCTTATCCACGTCTTGGGTATTGTCTGCCTCGGGGTGTGTCTTTCCCTAACCTCCCTGGGGTAGAGTGAGATTACTTTATACCTATCACTGAAACAAACATGTGGTGCATCGTTCTGCTTTTGTTTCTTCTTCTTTTTTTGGGGGGGGGCGGCTAACAGGAAACCATCAGGAAAACCACAGTTTTGGGGCACCCATGAACACGTTGCGAGGTCCAAGTGCAAACATGAGAATGCCAGAACTGGGCGTCAACGTCGACCTAGTGCCTGGTCTCCCCAACTTCTACATGGCCCAGCAACAGCAGCCAGGGTTTCTGATGGGCTGGACTCCAGCTTCCGATTCTCTGATGCATGGAGCGTGGCTGACCGCGGAGGTAACGCAGCGGTGGATTCAATGTCCTCTCTGGATGATCTCCGCTAGATGGATGCTAAGCCTGGTATGGCTCTCCGGTGTGACGCTTTGGTCTTTGGAGCAACCCTGCTGGCAAACGTCCTTGGTCTTTTCTCTCGAAACGGGTGTGTCTTTTTATTGTGATTTGTGGGCCCCCCTTTTGCCTGGTTTTACTTGGAAACCAACAGGAAACCGCTCATTTTGAGGGGTCTTCCAAAGAAACATTACCGAAATATAATAGATGGGTTCCAACCTGGTTTCATTTTTCAAACGTGCCAGTGCCAGTCGTTCGCTCTTTCTCAAAGTAGGGTTCGGTGAAATGGTTGTGTTGCTTAAAATACCCCCTTTCCACCAACCAAAGGGGTCCGAAACTTTAGAGCCTCCGGCTCACTTTGCCGACATTGTCCTCTTCCTTTTCTCCATCTTCCTCTCTCTCTCTCTCTCTCTTTTCCCTTCGCCCGTTTGTTCCCTCGTCCTCTCTCCCTCTCTCTCCTCCCCATCCTCCCCATCCCTTCTCTCTCTGTCTCTTTCTTTGTCTCTTTCCGCCTTTCTCTTTATGCCTCTCTCTCTCTCGCTCTCTCTCTCTCTCTCTCTCTCTCTCTCTCTCTCTCTCTCTCTCTTCGTTTGCATTGTAGCGTCATGTCCCCCCTGAGTTGCTTCGATTTCCGTGCGCTGCCCCTTCATGACCCCTGCATTGTCTTCTTACTACTGGCTTTCCTCTTGATTTCCCCTTCATGTCCTGTCCATGTCTCGTCATGCCCTATGATTTCCTCGTCATGCCCCCTTCCTTTCCTTCCAATCCCCCCTTCATTTCTCTGGCATTTTCTCGGTATGTCCGTTTCATTTTCCATGTATGTCCCTTTTATTGTTAGTTGTTTCCCTACATCTCCCTTCGTGTCCTTTGGTTGCCTCATCTTTTGTTTCCCTTTCATTCCCCCTTCACTCCACTTGTTCTCATTCCTTTCCCCTGCTTTTCCCTTTTAGTTCCCCTTCGTTTCCCTTTCATTTCCCCTTGCTTTCCTGTCCACTTCCTGTCCCCTGCATGTCCTTGCATTTCCCTTTATTTCCTCCCCTTCATTACACTGCACTTCCCTGCATTCCCCGTCACTCCCCGGTGATTTCCCGAAACAAACGCTGTTTTTCCTACGTTTTCGCAAAAAGGAGGTCAACACACAAAGGGTTTTTCAA
The DNA here is from genome assembly GCA_963377175.1 of Effrenium voratum. NCBI lineage: Eukaryota > Dinophyceae > Suessiales > Symbiodiniaceae > Effrenium > Effrenium voratum. The sequence continues at coordinate 1,025,261 of CAUJNA010001013.1, read as the reverse complement.
TATTTTCGGCAAAAGGAGGCAGAACAACCTGAACCAGCAAAGAGCCGGCAGGGGGATTCGAGCCTGGGACCTGTTTTGCCACATTGTGGAACGTCATCAAATTGGGGGACCCCTAAAGCCCACGTATCCTCTATCCTCTCTTAAGTATCCGACCGCCGAGCAATGTCGGCGGATTTGTGCTGAGAAAGTCCAGTCGCTTTCCCTGAATTTGGGTGTGTGGTGAAAAAGAGGTACCCAAAAAGCTTAGGGGTTTGCCTTGTGGTTTCCCTTTAACCTGAGAAGGGTGCCCCCTTCGCCTCAGAAGACAAACAAAGTTTCCGAGACTTTAGGCCCTTTTGCGGAAGACCATGCTGGTGGACATGTTCAGCGGTACACCCAAACTTTTCGCGGCCTATCCATTTATCCGCTCGGAAGTGAGACGCCTGGGCCTTCGCTTCTCCCTGCCTCAAAACCCACCGGCACGTTGGAGCTCTGCGCAATTAAGGTGGGGACCATTGGTGGCTACCGGGGGCGCGCAGCCTTCGCCAGGAGTGTGGCGGATTCAGGGGCTGCAACTTGAGTTAGATCTATCCTGAACCGTATTGCTTCTGTGGTGCTCCATATCACCATGGTTCAAAACCAATGGTACCATCTTGGGATAGGTGCACCCACTTTAGTCTATTTTAGTGGGGATTGGGATGTTGCCGGGGTTTGACCCATGGCCATATTGCTCCCTGGTTTGACCGAAATGTCCGGATTGCCTTTGTAAGCAAGGTCTTCGTCCAGTGTTCGCGACTTGATTCAGGGAGTCTTCCCCATTGGTTTTCAGGAAAGCTGGCTCCTGCTAACTTGGGCTGCCCAGTCGAACCTGTCAGAAACTTGCGACCACCAAGCATGGCGTTTTCCTCGTATCTTCATTGTTTCCTCTTGGAAAGAACAAGGTCCTCCCTGTTCAGGTGGGACGGGTTGGGCGCAAAATATGGGTGTGTCCCTAAACAGGGGAATCATGTAGGGTGGCCTTGCATTGCTTTCCTTCAAACAAACTGACTGCAAAGGGCAAAAACAAGGTTATATGACTCCACTGAATGCGGGGCTCAAACACTTGTAACCCAGGTTACCAACAACTTAGTAACTTGGCTGCAGGTGACCTGGGCCAACAACCTACTTGGCCGAACAGACATCCCTATGCCTCCAGGAAGAGCGCGCTCAAGCGCCTAATGAAGCGCCGGGAGGAGGCCATGGCTGCATCCTCAATCCGGTCCGAGAGGAAGCGGTACATGTTGTGGCATCTTTGCGGTTATCGCCTTTTTGTTGATCCTTCCCTTCCTTTGGTCAAAAAAATGGGTTTGTTGGTTTGCTGATTCGGTTTGCTTGTGTGTTTGTTTGTGTTGCGCGGTGTTGCTGAGTGGCATGATGGCTTTGGATGTGTGTTGGTTTGTTTTTGCGGTGTTGTGACAGTTGCGTTTGCGTGTTTGTTTGTTTTTGATACAGGAGGGTCAGCGTGCTTGTGCGGCTTCTTCGACTGACGAATGAGTCGAAGACGGTCGTCGTTTTGGACGGATCCCAGTTGGTTGGTCCGGGATCGGCGCATCGTGTTTTGGTTTCCCCTTGTTGGTCGGTATTTAGTCCAGAAGAAGAACCTTTCGCTTTGGGCAAGTAAAGAAATGAGGGGGTGGACTTGGTATTTTTGCTGAGGCTGTGGTTGATTTCGCCACGCAGGCCGAGAGAGAGAGAGAGAGAGAAAGGGGGGGGGAGCACCTCTCATCATTCCGAAGCTAGCAGGTCAGCGGAATTGTTGGTGAACTGGAAACGCTCGCATTGCGTGCCCCAAGAAACAAACAACGGCTCAATCGGGGGTGAGGAAACCCGCAAAGGCGAAGGGTTTCCTTTGAAATGGGATACCCCTATGAATCATCTAGTTCTTGAAGCTCAGTCAACATTCGAATGCGTTTTTATTGAACTTGTTTGGGGTTGATATCAGCATAGAGGAGTTTAGCTATATCGACAAACTTTAAGGTTGCCCTTGACCTTGTCAGCTGCTAAGGTCCCCAAACTGGATACATAACAGAATCTGTTATCCATGGTCTAGCCCTGGCATGACCACAGCAAACCTATAGCGGACACCAATAAACACATCCAGCCACCTGCCAGCCCCCTTTGAAAAGGACAATGGCCAACCAGAGCACTCTGATCATTTGGCAGGTTGCTCACGTGAACATGAGAACCCTGGCAAGGTGCGCCCTTCTGACATCACTTGACCAAGCTTTGGCGCGCAAGTTCAAGGGTGATTGCATCAGGACATTGTGAGCCTTGGAAAAGGATAATCCAAAGTGACTCGCCCACTGGACAGCTATGTCTAAAGCAGCTACAACCAACGCCCTCAACGAGGGGGCAGGTCTGCTTTTCGGAAACGGAGATGAGGTCAAACAAAAACCCACAAGTGAAGGCCAGACCCCAAGGGCCTGTCCCAACAATTGCGGCTTTTTTGTGGCCTTTTAAAACCACAAAAAAGGGGGTATCCCCAAAGAAAGACGCACCCAAATGATGAATGCCACAAACAGGGGCATTTTTCCAGGAATGGGAATTCTCAGTTCTTCGGCTTCCGAGCTTTCTGAAAGCAAGTCGCTGGTGTCATTATCTTGGTTCTGTTTCCGAATCTGGTTGGTGGTATCCCTTGAATGTACCTCTGGGGTGACTTTGACAGTAAGAAAAAGGGGCCAGTTGGCTTTTGTGCCACAAGACCGATTCACTCATGTTTTAGGTCAATTTGTTGGTACCCTTTTCGGTTGTCTTAAAGGGGAACTAAAGGGAACCCAGCCAGAAATGGCCATGGAAAGGGGTTCCTGTAAGGCGAATGCCCAGCAAGAATGTATGTATGTACGTATATATATGAACATATATAAATGGGCGTGTCTTTTTTTTTAAGGGACCTCCAAAATGCTGATGTTCCTTTTGGCTTTCCCTTTAAGACCCACAAAACAAGGGATGCCCTCAAAAACAGCACTGAAAATAAGTTTTGGGAGGTCCGGATTTTCTTTGCGTTTTCTGGTGGAAATATTGTCGGCTACTATTCTACAAGTGGAGCGTCTTTGTTGAGGGTACCCTTTTGTGGTGTTTAAGCGGAAATCCACAAGGAACACCAGAAAATGTTTGGGGGGTTCCCTTAAACGAATTACTCTCATGTAGGTTTATCTCAAACTGCAAGATGGCTTCCACACCTGTTGGACGGGGCGGGTGAAATCGACTTCGAGGTGCACCTGGAGATGTTCCCGCAGGTGGCAGACCGGCTGCGGCAAAGCACAGGCGTGCGAGATGTCAAAAACGTGTGGCGTGTTCACATTTGTGTCAAAACAGGGGGACCGCCAAACTGGTGGCGTCCCTTGCGACTTTCCGTGAAAACCCAACGAGGCGGATCGGCCTGCTTCATAATACAAAAACAAACAGAAACACGGAAATGGGCTATTGGCGTTGACTTCGGATTAGTAATTAGTCAGGAGCACCATGCAACTTGGACGGGACATTGCACCTATACACAAATTATTAATAGACAAGTTCCCCCGCCACCAACAACACATTGGAGGAAACTGGAACAAGCTTCCCTGGAGCTTCGTGTTTTTTTAGTTGGCAACCAGCACCCACCCACCCAACCAACCAACAAACCGACCCGGCGCCCTGTCTAAGCCGTGAGCCACTCCCGGAAGGAACAAACAACTCACTCCGGCAACTCAACATAGAAACAAAACCACCGAGGTTGTAGAAGTTGATAGAATTGGGTTGGTCGATTCCCACTTGAAGCGGGCTAACACTTGAAGGCCGGTCCTTAGTCATTGAATGTTGCTCTCCCATGGTGAGAATGAGGCTTCCCGAAGCCACACCTTTGGTGGGGTCCTGTCTTTTTTGGTGAGTGGGTTTCCTTTCAAACTCAAGTACCAAACAAGAGGTTTGGGCAAGAGTAGAGTAAGTCTGGAAGACCCTGCGGTATCGCGGAAGCAGATTTCCATAAGGTGCCCAGTGGTCACCCCCATGCCTTGCCGCTGAATTCCACCGTAGGCTCCAGATGGCAAGCAAGCACAGGGCGCATTGCTTTGCCACACCCTGCTCTGCAACATCCTCGAACAGCAACCTGCAAAGAAAACGAAAGACACTGCGCAAAGATCATCGTGTGCTTGCGAAAAAAAAAAAAAAAGCCACAGGCGTAGTGTCAAAGAATACCATGCCAGAGGTAGTTGCACGTCACATGGGGGAATCCCTCTGTGTTGCGGGGTTCCTGTGCATGGTGTGGTACGTTGATCACCCATCCCCTTGACGTGTAGGGTCCCGGTCCACATTGAAGGGCTGGTACTCCCATCGCTTCCCTCTGTGTGCGGGCCATGCAGGTCGCTGACGTTGGTAATGTTGCACCCTGTTTACACCACCCCCCCTTTTTCGCTAGGAGTGGAACCAATCAGTTGGACCCTCTTCAAGCGAGATCCTGCGGGTCTGGGAGGGGCAGTACTTACTTTAGTATTGCCAATTCTACTTTAGTATTGCCAAGGCTGACCCTCAGATTCCCAGTACTTACTTAGTATTGCCAATTCTACTTTAGTATTGCCAAGGCTGACCCTCAGATTCCCAGTACTTACTTTAGTATTGCCAATTCTACTTCAGTATTGCCAAGGCTGACCCTCAGCTTCCCAGTTCTTACTTTAGTATTGCCAATTCTACTTTAGTATTGCCAAGGCTGACCCTCAGATTCCCAGTACTTACTTTAGTATTGCCAATTCTACTTCAGTATTGCCAAGGCTGACCCTCAGCTTCCCAGTACTTACTTTAGTATTGCCAATTCTACTTTAGTATTGCGGGTCAGATTCCCAGCACTTACTTTATTATTGCCAATTCTACTTTAGTATTGCCAAGGACCTTTTTTTTCAGCAACCCCCAAACAGGTTAGACACTAAAGAGGACCCCAAAACAGTCGCATTAAAGAGCCCCTTTGCAAGACTGGTTGCCCGTACTTTTTTGTAAAGAAGTTATCTTAAATTTGATGGTTTGTGGGCCACTGGCAAAATGAACTTCCTGGATCCAAGGCCTTTACCCTTTGAGCTGGGAAGAGCTTGGTTAGGTGAACCGCCCTAAAAGTAAAAGGCTAAGGCTTGAGTCTAATAACTTCAGCAACCCAAAATGCCGTTGGACACTAAAGATAACCCCAAGACAGTCACATCAAAAGAGGATCAGGGCCCCTGATGGGCACCCCCCTTTGTGTGACTGTTTGGCTGCACTTGTTTGTAAGGAATTTATCTTAAATTTGATGGTTTGGGGACCACTTCAAAAGATCCTGTTTGCCCGGATTTGTTTGCTCGGGTTTTTTGCTCGACTTCTTTGCCAAGTTTGTTTGGCCCATATTTTATCGGAGGCTTAGCCCTAGACAAGATCAAGAGAAAAAAACCAAAAAGCACTAGTTTTCTTTTTTTTTTTTGGGGGGGGGGGAATAATTGCTGCAATTGAGGACCCCAAAACAGTCACAAGATCCTGAATTGCGGAAAAAATGCTACAATAGAGTGGACTATTAGTAAAGGAGGTGTAACATTACCCCCATCTTCCCATCAATATAGAACACCTGAAGGCTCCTCTTACGTTTTGAGGAAACATGCGCATTCGCAAGCGTTGAGCATTTCATGGGCTGGTTAAAACCTTCTGCCAATCTTAGCTGAACTTCGTGGGGTGATGTTCAACGGGGAAATATAGATTCCGGCAAAGTGAGTTGCTTGTGTTTGCCCTTTGAGTCCAACCACAAACTCCATTCCCAAAGAAAGCACGCACGCGTGTGTAGATTGGTGGAATCTGTTGCTGTGTTTTTGGGGTGGGGTGAGGGGGGGGTTAAGACTCATGTCCAAGGGGTCTTCACTTGTGTGTTCGGCCCAGTTAGTAAGTGATTAGTATTTAAAGTCACCTGTAGCCGGGTTAACTTGGATTTCTGAGGGGGTTAGAAGTTATGAACTACCCAGTGGTTCTCAGGAACCAATATAATAGCAGGTACCCAGTTATTATCCTTTTAATATATATTTTTTGAAAGGGTTGTTTTTTGGTTATTTATAAAATTGGGCAAATGGAATTACTGGGCTAGTCTACTTCCCACTTGGTGGAACACCCAAAGCAAGCGCCAGGGAAACAAGCCACTGCGGTGGTGCTGCCCACGCTGGTGCGCACGCCGCAGGCGTTTTTCGATTGCTCGATCGGCGATCGAATCGTGATGATCGCGATGGCCGCGGGCCGTCAGGGGTCGATTTCTGGATTTTCCCTTCAAAAGTAGCCCAGATCCCAGTTTCCACTGTAGAAACTAGGTAGCCAGCTATTTCTCTTTTGTTTTTGTTCAGGGTGGTTCCTTTAATCTCCAACTATATATGTACACGGAATCACTGGGTGGTGTCAAACAGCACCTTTTTGTCCCATTTGATTTGTGAGGTTCTCTTCGTAGTGATGTTGTAAATCGGAACCCCGGGCCCCGTGCCCACCTTGTTTGCAAAGAGGCGTAAGCCAACACCTTGCGTTCATCAGCCCCCAGTTTTGCTGTGGGAATGAAGTCCCGTCCGCACCGAGGCTTTCAGGAGACAAAGCCAAAACCGCAAAACCCAAACCATATCAGGTAACCCTACATTGGGGGGGGGTTGGATTGGTAGTTTGGGGATTTGAACCTAGTAGAGGGTAGACGGGAACCCTAGCCTCCAAACCAAACCACCAACTGCAGGAAAGCTGACCATGGGAATCGCCCAAAACAGCAACAAAAACACTTTTTGGAATACATTCCTTCACTTCAACGTCAGACTTATTCGAAAACGCAAGCTTGGTGGCATGGATTCAAGTATCTAAGGTTCATCCGCCGTCTCAGAGGGTGCCGCGCATTCCCTGGATTGGACATTTTGTGACAGGAGTGATCAATCCCAGGGGAAGGTATTGCTAGAAATACACAAGCACAAGCTAGATGTGTACTCATTAAACATGTCCTATGGCTTGTTCTTCGGGTCATGACGTTTTTGCAGTTGTGCAAGTGTCTAGCTGTACTTCCTTCTCTTTTTCGACAATTCCCAACAGAAAGCCAGCTTCACACATCCATGGGCAATGGCTTTCCTTTAGCAACAACAGCCTTGGATCTGGTGGTGGATCACCCAAGTTTCGACTTGGTTTGAAGCCCCAGACCCAGACCTCCAAAAGCAAAGCATGGCATCCTTCCCTGGCCGGAGGTTTGATGTTCGTGTCAGTGGGGCTGATGTTTGTTTTGTTTGGGGCATACCGGGCGCAACATAGAGCACGTCCGTAGGACATGTTATCCCCCAAAAGCAGGCACCCCAAACTTGGCACCAGATGATTAGCGAGTAATTATTTCAAAGATAACTTTAGGACTGCATCATTTCTCAAATATCAAAGCTGTGTTTTCAAGTTAGATACTTGCCCAACAGCGAGAGCTATGAGTCTTAGCCAATCCTGTGTTTGGCGCGGCCCAACATAGCAAAGCAGATGTTGGACGTTTGGAGGCCCCATTATATAACACCCTCCTTGCAAGAAACTCGTAAACTGTGGCAAAGCTGTCTTCCCACCCGCAGAAATACTATCCCTGGGCCCCAAACACCAAGGCTCAAGAAACTCTGACCTCCAGTGCCCATTTGCTTTTTTGGGAGGAGTCCCTTTAAAATGGCCTCCGATCCTTTTTTCCCATTAAAATCCAGTGGAGGTAAAAGAACCCCCGCTAATCTTGGCCTACTTAAGTAGCTGGAGTTGGATACAGAACGTCAGAAAATGGCCGTGGGATTCCGACTCTGGCAGGACGTTAAGGAGCTGAAGGCGACCTTGTCAGCCTTGGCTTCTCAGACGCAGCCCCCGGACGCCGTCATCCTGGCCAGGAACTCGGACACAGCTTGGAGCTGGTCCGAATCGCGGTTAAGAGGAGAGGCCGAGTGTTTGGAAACAAATTGGCGTTTCCAGTACACCTACGAAAGGTGTGGGGGAGACCAGTGATGAGGGAGGCTTCGCGGGCATCCAGTCTACTTCAGATGGGAGATAGGTGGTCCACAAACCTTCTGTTCCCAATCTCGCACCCCCTCAAGTTCGTTTCTCCAGTTGATAATGAGCTTCCGAGAGACATGCCCATTTCAGGTTTTAGAACTGCACTATTTGCACAATGGTTCACACAGGGAGATGTGTGGCAAACAGTTTGTTGCCCCGCAAAAGTGCAAGGAACCCAAGCACATGTGTGCAGTTGCATAAACAACATTTGCGTAACTACCCAACACAACATGCATGCTTTCCCCATGCAGTTATCCTTCTACGCTCACACTGTTTTCATGTACGAAGATAACAAATAAGTAAGAAACAAACAAACAAACAAACAAACAAACAAACAAACAAACAACAAGCAACAAATTGTCCTATTGCGTTTGTTTTGCCAAAGGTTGTTTGCCCCAAGGCTCACGCACCTCCAATGCACAGCTTGGATGGAGAACAAGCCCGGTGCTACTTTCTGGCGGTGGTTCAAGGGAAGCCGTTTGCCGGGTCCACCCCCTCCAATGCAGGGTCCAACCAATGATCGCTAGGATTCTAAACAAGCGGCTCAATGCGACTTCGGGTCAGAGTCAGAGGAACCCCCGAGACGGCCACCCCTGATTTTAATCTATTCCACTAGAAGGACCGTGTTTTCAACCTCCAATCTGTTGTTTGGACCCTAGCGGCACCAATCGGGCTTCCTCTTCCAAAGCTGCAACTGACTGGTGGTTTCTATTGAAACGGCCACTTCGGGAGGTTCCAAAAAGGAAAGTGGAGGCAACCCTGTATGTTTCTGTTGGTGTGATGCGTATGAGGGAAATCGGAAATTCTGAAAGCTTACGCTCCACCAACCCCAAAAGGGTAGACTCAAGAAACCATGCACACCTCATCGCTTTCCTGGGTTAGGGGCTGGGTTTAAAGAAAACACTTTTACCAGCTGGATTAGAGGAATAGGGCGGTTTTCGATGTATCTATTACTCACATCTCAATTCCGCCATGATTTTAGTCAACCTTGTATTTGCCAGGTCCAAACTGGGCAAGTGGGTCGCAGAATCTACCCTAAAAACCACCCACTAGGACTAGTCGTCAGGTGGACGACTTCTCCCCGCAGAATTTGCAGGAGAAGGAGCTGTGGCAGGGGCCCGGCCTGGCGCTCGCACCTCGGCTCTCGATACTCGGGCGAAGCGTGTGTCTTTTTGGCACTTGCTTAAGAACATGTGTCATCTTCCACATGGCCTTAAAGGGAATTCATCGCTGCTGGAAATATGTTGTTGTTGTTTTTTTCCCAGGGGACTTAGGCAAAAGGAGGTGAGGGTACCCTTCTCTTGGTGTTTTTAAGGGAACCGAGAGGACAACCACCATTTTGGGGGGTCCGACTCCACAAAACAGGCACACCCTGGTCTTAACATGCATCAAGCCATTGGATTAAGACTTATGCCTGGAGTCTCCTGACCCGAACAACACATCCCCTTTCTTCCGGGTGACAACCCATTTTTGTTCAGGTCATGCAGGCGCCCCTTGTAAAATGTGTTTAAAGGGAAGCCAACAGCAACCATTCGTTTCCAGGGATAACTTCCCCCATTTTTAACCTGCGGAAACCAAGAAACACGGCTGGTTGTTGGAAAATATCACAATCGAAAGAATGGGGAATCAATCCCTAGATCTTTGAGAAGTACCCAACTGGCTGGTTCTCTGGCACTTAACAAGTTGCTAGTATTCCAGTTAAGCCAGGCGGGAAATGACCCTGCAAAGCACACTTGGAGTTAGCCAGGAATATAACCTCTCCATCCACCAAGATGAAACCTGACTGGGGCGTCGCTCGGGTTAGGGGTGGGTTAGGGTGAGATGTTGCTGCCTGAGATTTTATTGGGGGCGGGCCTTAGGTTGGTTTGAGGTTCATTTGGCCTTGGCAAAGGGCTGGCGCCCAGGATGCTGTTGGAGGTGGGTTTTGGGTTGGCACGGGTCACTTTAGGGTGTTGCTTGGTGAGTTTTGGGCGGGTTTGGGATTGGTCTCGGCGCCACCAAAACTGCCCAAAACTCACTTTCTCACGCCCTAAACCAGCTGCGACCCATTGAACTCACACCAAACCACTTACTAAACCACGTCTAACGGCCAGTGCCAGCCCTAAGAAACAGTTTCAGTTTACCTATCCTTCGAAGTAAAACAGAAAGCCACTCTTTACCACTGGTACTACACCAACAATGATAGGACCGAAAAGCCCACTGTTTCTCGTATCCCGAAATCGGCAGTTTGGATTGGTGGTTTGGGGCCTTGACCCCAGTTCCATTTCACACGGGGAAGGCACTTAACATCCAAACCAATCAGGGAGAAGCTGATTTCCAGACAGCCGCCGGCAATTTGCGTCTTCCAAAGGTGCGGCTCCACCAAAACGTGGGCCCCGCGGGGGCGCGGACCGTGGGCTTGCGGCTGCTGCGGCAATGGGCCCGAGGCTTTTGGTTCCAATCTGCAGATGGGCGTGTGCTTTTTTGAAGGTGCCTTTTTTGTTGTGGTTTTAAAGGGAAGCCAAGAAGGAAACCGAAGACTATTTTGGGGCCTCGCCCAAGATACGCCTAAATGGGCGTGTGATGAAATGGGGTTGGACCTTCTCTTCTAACCAGCCTGAGAAGGTGATCTGCCAATACCTCTTGGGGAATGGTGTCGAGGTCCATGTCCATGAGGCCAATTCCAGTCACCTCGCATTGAGAAACTTGATGGTTCTGCCAAATTATTTGAATCGGCGAGCAATTCTGATTTGGAGCGACAGCCCATGATAAATGAGAGTGCCGTTTTTTGGGGCTGCCACTTTTTGGGTGGGTTTAAAGGGAAAACCAAGAGGAAAACCACCTTCTTCTTTTTTGTGAGGGGGGTCCGGCTTTTCAGGTCGAGCACTGAACAGGGGGCACTGCGCCCTTTCATTAGTTGTGCCACAATCAAGCGCTCGGGTAGATGAAGGTCAGGGATATAGTCCCAACAATAAATAAGTGCCGATATCCGCCCTTTGATTTCCTTTCATGGCTGGTTTGGGTAGACCATTTTTATACCAGGTTTCGATTTGTGACTCGATTGAGTAACAACTCTTTTGTGAAAGAAAAGGTCCAACCCATGTCGCCCGGGGAGGGAGTATGAGGGAAGTTGTTTGCGCTGAATGCTGTGGATGGCTCTGTGAAGTGAGTCAAGTGAATCAGGTGACATGTTTGTTAAGCCGCGGCAACGAACCAATTGAGTCAAACTTACCAACACATTTCTCATAAAAGGAAAATCAATCTGCGACTCGGGCACATAATGCTCGTAGTCTTCCGGACTTCTTGTGGTCCTCTCGTAGTCTTCCACAAAGATCTTCAGCTAATTTCGCCCTATTTGGGCAAATGAAATCGCCATGTCAATCTGGGGGGTTGCGACGGGTGAAGTATCACAATTTGCCCAGGCTCGATGTTTATCAAATCTCAAAGCCCGATAGCCATCGCAGATTGGTGGGACACTAGTTCGCTGAAGTCCTCTGATTATCAGAGTTCTTGCAATGATCCTAATCCCTAGGTGAGTAGGATGCATGCAACGCGAATCCTAAACCACGCCAAGTAGAAGTTGTTCCGAGAGTGTTGTCTTTGGCTTTGCTTGGGCGGAGTGGGCCACGTAGAGCGCGCAGTTGGTCGGGCGCCTTAGGCAGGTTTCAAGCTCAGCAACTCCTTTACAGAAAACCGCCCACTGTTGCCATGGAATCTGAGTCACTCACTCCCGCGTTCATGGACTGTAAACTGTTTGGAAAGACAATTTTAGTGGCAAATAACAAGTTTGGACTTGTTTTGGCAAGTCCACTCAGCAAGTGAGGTCAAGGCCCATGTTAGTGGGGTACTGCCGGAGTGTATCAGTAACAGTTGTAGAACTCCATGAGACATTTCTGGGAAGCCCTTTTTAGACCAGCTCATGTGCAGGGTCCCCCTAAAAGTGTAGATGCCCTTGTGGGTGCCCGGGTATGCCGAAGTGGTCCCCAAATAGAATCGACAGAAGAACTCCAGCTGGTCTCCTCTAAATCTAATTTATCTTGTAGGGTAGACCAAATATGGCCATGATTTTCAATGGGGAATGGTTGGTGGACATGAATCCCCAACATGATGTCCACCGAAGGGTCCCTCGTTCATATCAAGCAGAATGTGTTTTTTTGTCGTGGGGGGGGTCGTTTTTGTGGGGAACCCCTTTTGGTTGGTTTTGACACGAACCCGCGAGGAAAACGATCACGTTCAGGGTCCCCCCGTCATTTTGACACCATTGAATTTCTGTGTATAGGCCAAGCCAAGTGTCCCCCAAGTACAATCCCACCCCTTGAATGGATCGGGAGGCCGCGACGTGGTGGTTTGCCTCACTGACAGTGACGCGGCCCCCGACAAGAACTGGATCGAGCAGATGCAGCTAGCGCAGCAGCGCAGGCGCGGCTTTTGCATGTGGCGGTTCATGATTGTTTTCATTTATATAGGGACTAAACCATTACCAAACTCCCAGAATATGACTGGTGTTGAAGTACCCCACAACCCCATTCTAGTCATTTAGGCCCTTGGCTATTCTAAATGGGCAGTGCCGTCTAAACGGATGATGGACTACATCTTCAGAGGGATGTTTCCTTTAGAGTCGATGCCCTTTTTCCCTATGGCCAGTGGGAGTCTGGGTATTAGTGGCACAACAAAAGCTTGGTTACTTGTTTGGGCCAACCCCCTTAGGAAGTGAGTCTTCTAGCCAGGTTAAAGGTCGGTGGACCCGTTGTAGGTGACTTTCCTTTAGGCGGAGCTCTGTGTGATCCTGTCGGAGAGCCTGTTGGTACAGCGATACGTTCTGAGCCATGGTGAGAACGCTCTGTTACTTGGCCCAGTGAATCCCAGTTACCACTACAGTGGGTAGCCAGCCATTCTCCTCTTGGATTTAAAGGGTTTCCTTGGCTCCTACCGCACAGGAACATGGAATCACTGGGTGGGATTGGTAGCGATGGTCATGGACCCGGCAATTAGAGATTTGCATTGGCTGGTCTTTGGTGTGACCTTATATAGCTCCTTCCACTCTTTGGACACAAATGGTTCCCTTCAACCTACAATTGGTCTCACGACCTTTTGCTCAGGGGGACTTGGAGCAACCCAGTTCCCTACTGGTTGGCCATGGTACATATCTTTGTTCACTCCGCGAGAACATTGTCATGGGATTCCGTCGGAACTTGCTCTCTGCCCCCCTTGCTTGGTTCGTCAGCTGGGTAATTCCAGGGAAATTGCCCCCCCCCAACCAGCTAAAGTGAATCACCCTTAAAACTTAAACCAGGCTCCAGGCACTTTGCTGTAACTGTGTGGGATGTCCGTCAGAATGCCGACCCTGGGTGAATAAACTTTGTGAATTGATAGGGGGTGTCTCCCCAAAAAGTCACAAGCTTCGCTCTGGGGGCAAGACGCCCGATCATCGGTTTTGGGCTTCCAATATTTCTGTTGACCAGCCAAACTTGTGTCATTTCGTGCAGTTCAATTTTGGAAGGCGCACGTTGCCAATTTTGCTTTCAGTCACTTGACTAATTGACGAGAGCCTCTCTGGTGCAGAAACATGTACTCGTAGAACCTCCTTTTCAGGAGAGTGTGGGCCCTAGGGACCCCACTAGGACATCCAGCCATGAGACCACGACCATTAGTGAGGCAACTCTATATTTGGGATTTGGGGGTTGAAACCTCTGGTTGCAGAAGCTAAATAGTAATGTTGGCGACTGGTGTTTGTTGGTCTGGTGCCGCAAAAGGGGGCAAGCACAAGACTTCCACGAGAGGCCCGGCATTGTGTGTGGGCCTACGCTGTCGGTGGACAAAAGTGCCTTGGCATGGGCCGAGGCCCAAACAGGCCGTCAACTGGACTCTCTCTTTTACAGTAATTTTGCCTTGTACGCAGTCAAAACTTTGCTTACTCAGGGTTGGTTCGGGGGTCCTTGGAAAAACAAGGCGATGGTGTCATCAAAGTCGCCATATGGCGGCTGGAGTAAGCTCAGTTGTTTTATAACTGGCCTCTTTCTTTGGTTTCCCTGATTTGGTCCAGTTTGGGTAAAGGTCCCAGAAGGTTAATCTTTTGTTTCAGGTCCTCTGGCAAGTGAGTTTACGGTTCGCTGATCGTGGAGCAGAATCAAACATGTGTTTGTTGGTTTGCGGCAAAAGCTGAAACAGCAATGGTTTAAACATATGTGAGCAAGCGTTGCCCCACTTCTGCTGAGGCCCTTAAGGGTTCAAATTGGCTGGTAAGGGCAAGCACCATCTTCGGCACGTCGTTGAACAAGCTTTCGACCCGATTCGGCCTCGGCCCCCGCTCAAGGACAACCCAAAAGAGGTTGCGTATAGCGGCCCAAATGTGTTTCACCGGGCTCAAAACAGCGGAACCAGTTTGACCTACATCCATTTCTGGGCTGCTCTGGCATATGGACTGGATCATCCAAGTATCCCGATTAGATTTAGCCTGGCAACATTACAATTTTGTGCAACACGAAATTCCCTTTGGGCACGAAACAGCCATGGGTAGAGTCGGTTGCGCTGCAAATTGACTTGGAATCCCAAACGGGGGCTCCCCAAAAGGAGTTGCTTTTGGCTTCCATGTGGAAGAGACTTGCAAGATCTGATTGTTATGATCGTAAGACATAACCCAAGTCCGACGCCTGACGCCTGACCCCACTGACCCCACCAGGATCCCAAAAAAAGTAGGCTTCTGGGGGTGTTCCCGCACATAGGCTTTGTTGAAGTCTTATGAAAGTCGTTTTTGAGATACCCAGTTTTTTCGCCCTTCGAAAACAACCTAAAAACCTGAAACGACTCCCTTGAACATGAGTTGGTTCCCGCTGCCTAAGGGATCGCTCAGGGGTCACTAGGAGTTTTCCATGAAAGAACGCCTTTTGCTTGCATGACCTTCGAGCGCACCTGTCATCGCTGGGTAGGGTGCACTTGGGCTTGTCTTTTTGAGTTGGTCCCCAGTTGGTTGGCTTTGAAGCGAGAACAAAAGTCTTTCCCATTTTGGGGTTTGCCCTATCTTTGTATGTTGGGGGGATTCCAACCAAAGTC
This sequence comes from Effrenium voratum, assembly GCA_963377175.1. NCBI lineage: Eukaryota > Dinophyceae > Suessiales > Symbiodiniaceae > Effrenium > Effrenium voratum. The sequence continues at coordinate 1,010,216 of CAUJNA010001013.1, read as the reverse complement.
CCTGGGAAGCTTCTGACAACTTGAGCGACTATGAGGACAGGCAGTTGTTTGGGGTGGTCACGGCCCTTTTGAATTCCTCAGAATGGCTGCTGCCTTTCCTATGAATGGAACAAGGCAGATGAATTTAAACATCGTTGCATGTCAACCTTCGACAAGCTCAACCCCAAGGTGAGGTGTGCTCAAACTTGGGTCTTTGCTCGAACAAAAATAGGCAGAGCCCATGAATGTGTGTGTGTGTGTGCGCAGGTGTGTTTGTGAAGGTGTGTGCTAGTCCTTCCGAACATGTTTGCGATATCTTGGCTCGTTGCAGTAGTGCCCTTTCTTCCTTTTTGTTGGAGGGGTGTCCCTTTCTTCCCTCGACCACCAAAAAAGGTGCCCTTTTCCACACTTCTGGGGGCTTGGTTACTCTTGTTCTTTTTGTTGTGAGCTTTTTTTCCTGAGTGGGGCTTGCGCTTCCGCAGTGAAACTCGCGTCATTTGCAGGCCATACGGGCCGCTTCCACGATCACTTTGGGAACCTGAACGGCCGCTGGAGCGAGCGCTTTTGCGCCGCGGAGTTGGCGTTTCCGTGGTTCCCTCTCTACCCTCTACAAGAACCAGGGGTTGAAATCCCCAAACCACCAATCCAAACCACCAATGGTTGCCTGATGGTTGGGTTTTTGTGTGATGTCCGTGGCAAAAGGCTTTGGTCCATCTGGAGTCTCCGGATCTGACTCGAATCGAACATGTTGCCGTGATCTGTTTCTTTTGGGTAACCAGGTCAGAAGGAGACTCCTGGTTTCAGGGGATTTAGCCCAGGTTAACCTTCCATGACTGTGCTGATAGAACCACAAGTCGATGATGGGCAGCTTTTCAATGGGCGCGCGCGAGGAGCTGGGAAGATCCGGCGGGTGTGTTGATGTATGGCTGCCGGGGACTCGGGGTTACTCAGACGAGAGAGTGGCGCAACCCATCTGAGTAAATCTCCACACCCCTTCTTAATGGAGGGGGGGGCTGTCAGATCTCAATTCATCGTAGAAGTTGTTTACGTCCGACGCTTGAAAGGTAAAGTACGTGAAAAAGGTGACTTCCGGTCCTTGTATGGATATTCATCTATTCATTGATGTTATTATGTTTCGTGTTGTTTCAGATGCATATATATATATATATATGTACATGTATACTACACACATATTGTTGTTCGATGCTCGTTTTCGGCCCGCTCGGAGACTCGGTGGACCTTTTTTTTATTATGTTGACCATGTCTTCAAGATGATTGCCTGACCAAGCATGTCCGATACATATATATATATACAGATATATATATATATATTTATATTATTGCAGTCACTTATACAGCCGATGCTTTTTGAATCACCCAGAACGACGTGGGATGTCGACCCGCTCACGCCATTCCGGTTTCTCCCGTATTGGCAGACCAGGGACCCTTTTCCGGGCAAGGCCTCATGCAGCCCGCTTTTTGGGCAGCGGATTTTGCCTCGATAATTCTGGGGTCGTGATTTTGAGCGCTTCTGGGGGTCAAAGTCAGACAATGGGATTGTCTCCCTTTGTCACTTAGAGGGTGGCTTGATCATGGTGAAATAATGATTTGATGGGACCAGTAGTTTACCCCCAGGCTAGTCTTGGGGGCTTAGTCGGGTCTCTAGGCACCTGCAACTTCAGCGTTGACCTCAACTCCATCGGCGACGATACTTGGCAAGATGTCGGGGATCGACGCATCAACGGCTTCTTGGGGAAGACAAGGGTCTACTCCAAACATATTATATATATATAAATCCTGGAGCACCCTTCGTTACATAAATTTCTGCCCTTAGCCCAAACGTATTGCAAAATCAGGGGTCGTCACCAAAATATGGCAAACGTACACTTTTTCCTGCTTCGAGCGTTTTTCCCAAAACCGGGCTGGTCGGTCCTCCAAGATGACCGGTCGCTGAATATTCAAAAGGAGCGAGCAGAAATCAAACTGCAAAACGAGCGCAAATATCCGCAAAACGAGCGCAAATATCCGCAAACGAGCGCAAATTTGAAAAAACACGTAATAATCCCGCCTTCCCCTGGATGGAAGAAGGGGATGTGGTCGAGCGTTTTTCGGGGGGCGAGCGTTTTTTGGGGGTCGAGCAGAAATCGGTAATTCGAGCGTTTTTTTCTCGTACCTAAAAAAAGGGCACGTTGGGTGCCTCAAGATGTCTTAAGGACTAAGCATGAAGCACAATCTAAACATGTTTTGTACTTTGGGCGTGGGCCAAGAAGGGTTCCCTAAGGCTCCAGATTGGGGCCCTCAGGTCTCGGACTTTTGAACTGCGCAGACTCTTGAGATGTTCTCAAAGGACTGTCTCCCAAAGGTTGTTTTGACGTTGTTTGCCGACCATGTTTTTGAACAATTACTGCTGGCCCACAACAAAAGGAATTGTACAAAAAGTAACCTGTACCATCTAATTTCACCCTGATGCAACGCAATGTCAAAGATCAAGCCACCAAGCTCAAATGCGAAACGGGCTTCCCTGAAACGAGGAGAGCTCTCTTACAGGACCTGCGATTTGGTACTCCCAGGATCTTTTTGATTTGCTGGGGGCTTTGTGTAGGCTTGTTGTTTTCTTTCCTTTGGGGCGCTCTTGAGCGGGCCACTCTTTATATATTTTATATGTGTCAGCATCAGTTGGAGCCGGTTGCGCTTCATGTTGATCTTCTTTGGAAACCAACTCCAAAGCCGTCCTTGGCTCCATACGCAGTCACTTAGGGTCGCCAGTCGGTGAATATGTTGCAATGAAGATTGATTGGGAGTCATCCATCGGGGTTGTCCATTCACAACTTTATGACCAATAACTGCAAATGTCTATGGTTTTCAATGCAACAACACCCTCCCAAATGGTTGGCGGACATTCATCCCCATCTACATGATATCCACCAACGAGTCCCCCATTGAAATTCACACCCACATGATATCATACGGACCATGACTGCAACTGCAAATGGACATGGGAAACTGGCACAATTACCGGCAGTCTATTGTTAGCTCGGAGAGGACACTGGGAAAAGTTGTGTTGACACGAAGGCGGAACCCTCCAGCGTCATTGGGATCTCAGCAAATATTGACCTCGGCTCAGGACCTATGCCAGACTGAGTTTATGACTCTTTGCCAGAGGAATGTGCCTGCTAGGTGTGCTTTGTGTTAGCCGGGTCATTTATCGGGGCGGGAGATCTACACGGGAACACTTGCAGATGACACTCCGTGTATAGTACATCAGGGGGCCTGTTTCACGAATTATTGCGGGTCGCACAAATAAACATACACCTTTTGGGATTGAGCCATTTTCAAGCTTCAATGGATTTAGAGGGCGGAGTTGGGAGCACCGGACGAGCACTCGGTGGCTTCACCCAGTGCTCTCTGAGGCCGAGTTTGACCCCATCTTCTCGCGCGACGTGGCTAAAGAGTGGGAGGTGCCTTAAGTTTTTGTTTGATTCTTATTCTCGGCTACTTAATACCAGAGTCGGACAAGAGTCGTTGGCTTATTTTGCCAGGGTACTACCCAGCGTCTTAAGGGACAAGCTATGGTTGCCCTGCTCGAGTTGGTGAGCGCCCCTGCATGTGTGCCATCAAAACACCCTTGGGGTTGGTATTCAAGCCTTGATCAGAGTCCTTGATTTTCCCTTTGCGCTAGCAATCAACTTTACTTTGAGGGTCGGATCCCAAGGTCCAAGGCAGATCCAATGGACAAGTCTGTGACCTTTGAAAATGACTGAACAGGTGTACTGCAGGCTTCGTCGCAGAAATAGCGAACCAAACAAATGTGGTTTTCCTTGGTTTCGCTTTCTTGTTAGCGCAGCTCTTTTGCCACGCTTGAGTCCTTGTAAAAAAGGGGCTACCCGGATAACACATCGGGCTCCCCCCGGCACTTCTGTGCCGCTCCGCCGGCCGGGTTATTTACCGGCACGACCCAAAAACTACTTCCCCTTCTTCTCCTCGTAGTATTTCTTCCTCATGTAGTCCATGGTCCAGCCGCGTCCGGCATGGTCGTGTTGAAACTGATTCCAACTTGTACTGCACTTCTTGAATGGCGGCCTGTGCAATGCTCCCGATGATGACGCACTGCCGCCCTCCTCCTCGACCTCCTCCTTTCCTCCCGGCTCCTTGCGAGCCTCTTCTCCACTTCCACCAGGCTCCTTGCGAGCCTCCTCTCCACTTCCAGCAGCATCATGACCCCCTCCGGAACCACGCTCCTGCCTTTTGACTTCAACCTCCACATCGTCAACGATCAGCCTCATCGAAGTTGGCTTCCGCCGCTCAAGCCCCTTCCTCTGCGACCAACTCCTGCTCCGCTGCTCATCGACCTCGTCGACCTCCTTTCTCGCAGGCTTCACCACCGAGTTGTCCCGACCAACTCCCGGCCCCACCCACAATTTCTTCATGACGTTGCTGGCCGCCTTGGCCGTCCACTTTGCCACCACCGCAGCTCCGATCGCCATCAAGATACCTCCAATCACAATGATCACGTCGATCATCTCCACGCCCGAGATCTCCGCCTCGGCTCTAGCTCCTTCCGCCCTTGCCACAAGGCTTGCGCCTATCGCCATCATAATCCTAGCCTTAGTTTCACCTAGGTTGGGAGGGCAGCCCGATGGGCAGTGGTTCTTATCCAAAACAGCTGCGGTTCTTCGGCCATCCTCCGGGGTTGAGTCCGGTTCATTTGCCCTGGACTTCTTTGTGGGCGGTTCATCTTCCCTGCCCAATCTTCTCAGGCCTTTTTGCCTGGCTTCCTCCCCGTCAGGCCTTCCTACTGTCGCTGGTTCATCTCCCCTAGCGATCTTGCTTCCTACTGTCGCTGGTTCATCTCCCCTAGCGATCTTGATCTTTTTCTTGTGCCCTTCGGCGGCCCAGTGGCTCTTCTTGTATGCCCAATGGCCCTGTTTCACCATACCAAGCTCAACCAAAAAGCTACCAAAAGCCTGACCTAACAAAAGCTTGGTGAAACCATCAGCCACCAACTGTACACCCGGCATGTGCTCCAACACCCACTCACCCTCCTCCAAGGCCCACCTCAAAGCCGAAGCCCTGATACGAAGGTGTCGAGTCCTCCAATTCCCTGCTCCATTGGATGCCAGGCTGATCGCCGCCATGTTGTCCCCGTACATTCTCTTGTACTCCACTTTCTCGCCAGTGACGACCTCCGTGAGCGACACCAAGGCCCTGCCCACCGTCAGCGCCTCGCAGTATCCAATCAACTCACCCTCCGCCGTGCTCTGTGCAACAAAGGGCTGTCTCACCGACTCCCAGCAAATCGGAGCTCCCTCCACAAAGCCCACAATGCCCTGCACGCTTTTGTCCTCCCCGCCCGACGCGTAGGAGATGTCCGCGAAAACCTCCACCATGTTCACGCGCCTCTTCATGCCAAGGCCTTCTCTTGACGCCCATCCTCCAACCGGTCCATAGTTCAGGCCCCGATCAGTGGTTGCCTTGACATACCTCAACACGTCCTTGCCCAGGTTGACAACCTCCACACCCTTCCTTGTCCATCTCGACATTGCTGCGACCGCCACCGCAATGTCCGGTCTCGTCTTCGAAGCCAACCACAGCAAAGCGCCCGTGATAGCCTGAGCCTCTCTGATCTCGTCCGGGGTTCCATCCTTGCTGTCCTCATCCGGCAGCTTGTAGCTCAATGCCTCCATGCCCTCCTTGATGTCCCACTTGGCCACTAAGTCCTCCGCGAAGGCCTTCTGGTTCACTAAGTACCCATCATCCTTCTTGTAGACCTCAAAGCCGCAGAACCTCATGGGCACCTCAGCCGTTGCCCACTCCGCCGGGGACAACTTCCAATCTCCGTCCTCCATCCTTGCCTTGGCCGCCTCAATGATCTTGTCCTCGCCGGCGAGCATCACGTCGTCCACATAGATGGACATCAGTCCTCGCACCCTCCCGGTCTCTACCTCAATGATCCTCCATAGGTTCGGCTCCTCTGTCTCCAGGAATTTCATCCTTTTTCCATCTCCTTCCCACTCCATCTTGCGGATCTCAATGTCCCGGTGAACACTCCAGTCTCTAGGACTTGTGGTTAGTCCATAGACCGCCTTGTCGACGACCCACATCTCATCCCTTTGAGCGATGCCCAACTCCTTGAACACCGACGGGACCTCCATGACAATCGTCCTGCCATCATCTCTTCGCGGAGCATTGAGGAACGCCGTGCGGATGTCCGTACACAAAAGGCTCCATCCTCGTTGTCCCGCAGTTCTCAGCACCATCCGGATTTGCAACCCGTCTGCACCTCCCGCGTACAGCTTCTCCGCATCCTTGCCGGCTGAATAGTTGCCGCACACCACTCCTCTGACCTTCCGGCGCCCATCCGGCGCTTTCCTGGTACACACAGCCTTGGCCGGAAGAACTTCGACAGGGCCTTGGATCTGGTCGATGTCCCTCTTCCTGATCGGCTTAACCGCCTTGCTTTCCTCCACCAATGCCGTGTACTCTTTCTTCGCCGCCACCTTCCATTCTTCCAGTTCACTCCTCACTTCGCCCATCGACACCGTCTTCGTCACGAGCCACTCCTCTTCTGCTTTCGCTGCGCCCTCGACCTGCATCCGGTTCAGTGCAGCTTCGATGTGGTTCCTCCGTTGAAGCCCTTCTCGTAGTACTCCAAGCCACATCTCTTGATCTTCTCCTTCTGCATCTAAAATCTCCAACTCCTCCTTGACCCATTGAGTGACATGTTGGTGCCGTTTTTCGAAGTGGGCCTGGTCCTCTACCTTCTCCCCCTCGACGATCATCGTCGACATAGCTGTTTTTTCCCGCAGTCGCCTCCTTGGCCTTTCCGCTCTCGGCATCAAGAGGTCCGCACCTACTCGTTCCTCAAGTACCACTTCCTCCCCCGGGTCGATGATCACCTCCTCGGGCTCCCTGATCGCATCCGTGGTGGCAAAATGCCGTCCATCCTCACAGCTCCTCACCCAATAGCCACCTGATGTTGTTGACATCACTGCATCTGGGCCCATGATCTTGACCCGTTCGCGGTCAAACCTCCAGTCCTGACCTCTTTCATTCCAACTCTTCTTCTTCACATAGGCGATCGTCCCCCACGGCAGCATTTCCTTCACCGGCAGACCCACCGCGTGCAATTGCCTCCGTAGGCGTCGCTCTCCAGCATGCCTCAACGCCATCGGCCACAAGGTAGCTGGTTCTCCGCCCGCCTTCAGCAATGTTCTCGTCGCCCTTTTTAGAACCCCGATCTCTGCCTCCACCCGTCCGTTCTCCTTGAAGGCGTCCCCCGGGACCGTTGTCTTCACGATGTTCCGGTCCTGAGCCCAGCGTTTCAGCTGCACTCCCATCAGTTCTCGAGCTCGGTCCGTGTGCAACCTATAGACCGGCAGACCCATCTCCCTGAGCCTCGCATAGATCCGCGCGATCGCCGGGATGACATCCGACGCCTGTCTTGATGTGATCGGCTCCACAAACGTCAGGTTGGTGACCCCCACATCCTGCATCTCTTCTACCTTCTTCTCCCAGATGTCCCCCGCCTGGATCTCATTCTTGACCTCTTCCTCGGGCATCTGCTCTCCTTCCTCCTTTTCTTCCAGCATATCAACTTCCACTTCTTCCACATCTCCGGCTTCCGGTTCCGCTTCTTCTTGAGGTTCCGCAAGCAGAGATCTTCCTTCTCCATTCACCGGATAGGTGTACACCGCTGCCACGAAGTACTTCGCCTGGCATCTCTGATCCTTCCCAGCCGCCAGTTTTCCCGACAGATCCACCGCCAAGGTGTACGCCTGTGGATGTTGAACTCTCCGATGTGCTCGGCCTCTTCCTTGGCTTTCCACACAGACCCGACAATCTCGCCGTGCTGGTTGGTGATCGCACGCGAAATGCCTTTTCCACTGCTCCATTGCTGCAGCGCTTAGAGGCCGAAGAGCTCGAACCACACCCAGCCCTTCTTTCTCATGATTCTGCAGCGCCTCCTTGAACACTTGCACCAGCCCCGGCGCCCATGCTGACCACCTCTTGGTCTGAGTGATCCGCTCCTGCAGGTTCTCCGACCATGCTTCTCCGCCTTGACCAGGTCCTGCAACCTCCCCCAGTCCCCGCATCTGCTCCAGGTTCGTGGCTATTGTTGTCGGCTTTCTTCGCTCATGCCCTAGCGGTCCTTGATCAAAGTGAATCATCTCCATCTCGTACCGCTTGGCAAATGCCTTCCACGCCCGAAATCGCCAGACGCTGACCAGCTTTTCCTTCGGAATGTCCACCCTGTAGTCCCCAGGGTCCCGAGGCTGTTCTTGCCCATACGCCACCGCCGGGAGCTTCCGGCTTCTCGCGGTCTCCTCTGCCACGATGTACAACGTCATCATCCTCAACCAAAGCACGGAGTCCCCTTCCACCATTTCTCTCTCAGAATGCGTGAGATCCGCGAACCCGTAGGGATGCTCTTCGCTTCTCACCGGCCTGGGGCCTGGCGACCTTGATCTGCAGGCAGACACAGTGCGACAGGGCGGACCCCCTATCACACTGACCACAGCTCCACTCTTCGCCAAGGCGATGAGGTAACTGTAAACATCATCATTGAGCAAATCCTGCCCAGGGTTGTTCACCTTGTCCAAGCAGATCATGATCGTTTCCCTCTCCTCCATGTCTGCCCACTTCTTTTCCGTGCCCGAGAAGAGATGCAGGTGGATTCTCCTTGCTCTCTCCATCTTCCTCCTTTTCCGCCTGTTCCACGGCAACTTCGTCACGTCGTACTCCTGTGTGACCACCAACTTCGCCAACAACCTGTCCGGGACGTCCACGAAGAACTCCTTCAACGCCTTGAGCATGGCCTCCTCATAGATCAAGCTCTTGGTCGGCTCCACCTGGCCCTTCAGCATCGCCAGTTTCCAATTGAGCTCTGCTTTCTTCTGCTCCATTTGCTCGATCATTTCCAAGGCCACTCCTTCTTCCACCATAGGACATCCTGCGATCATCGTGACCCCCACCGGTTTGCCCTTGTAGGTCACCTTGCACACGCCGTTGGCCCATGTCACTATGTAACCCACCTCCGTCATCGCTCCCATGGGCACAATGACCTGCGTGCCCTTCTCTGCCAGCAGCGTCAATGTTCCCGGCTTGCTCCGCATTCTTGTGCTCGAACCATCCGCCAAGTGCACCTCCACGATCTCGGCCTGGTTCCATTCTGCCTGGTTTCTTCCAGGCCTGAGTGCATGTGTTGCTCCTCCATCAAGGAGACCCATGCCGAGGCTTTCCTTGCTCATCTGGTTCATCACGATCACCGCATTCATCGACGGCAACCTCAGCGATCGAAGGAGACTGGTCGCCTCGGCTAGCAACTCCCCCGTTCCGCTGCCCGCTCCACCGGCCATAGTTCCACCACCTGTAGTAGCCGCCGTTGCCGATGTAGCATCCTTTTCCACCATGTTGCTGGCTTCTCCACCACCTTGAAACTGCGATTTTTCACCGCCTGTACCACCACCTGTGCCTTCACCTCCCCCCGAGCTGCCACCCAGCTCGCACTTCGCTACCGTTGCCACCGGCTTCGGCGTTGGTCGGCTCCCCCCATACAGGTTCCCCGGCTTCACAGTGCAGTCTGCCTTCCTGTGGGTCTTCGCACCGCAGGTCCAGCATCGCGCCGCCTTATCTGTGACGCCTTCCCAGTCGTGGGGCCATTTGCAACTCCGGCCAGCTCTGCAACCATTCTCCGAGATGAAGTACCTGCAGTTGTTCACCTCCTTCTTGGCGGATCCAGCTCCGTGTTGATGACTGCCGGCATGCTCCTTGCCGCCACTCATCGCCTTCACCTTGGCTACCACTCCTTCGCTGGTCATCAGCTTTGCCGTGTCCATTTCCGCCAGGAGCAACTCGGAGTAGCTCCAGATCCCCAGCGATGTCGGGGCTGTGTCCAGTCCCAACTGAGATCTCGCCTGGGCTACCCTGAACGCCTGTGTTCCACCTTTGTTCACAAGCTGAACCACCCGCTCCAAAGCCGCCGCCAGCAAAGTTGGATCCGGAAGCGTAGCTCCAATTTCCTGCGCCCGCAGGTAGTACCTCCGCCATTCCCTCAGTGATGAGGCCGCTTCCGTATAGTTCCTCAGGTTGCCCAGGTCCGTGAGCTTCTTCAGGATCAAAGCTCGTTCTCCTGGTCCTCCTGGCTGATAGGTCACCAGCAACCGGTACAGCACCCCGGTCGATGTGATTTCCCGCGCTGAGATCAACTCTTTGCGGATCTCTTCCGGCACCGCCTTCAGCAGAAGCGTGACCCCCCGCTGTTCTGTCCTGACAAACCGCGGGGTCTTTAGCCTTTCCGGGATGTCCACCGTGATCTTGAGCCTCTCCAGCGGGGTTGACTTCAACCAGACCTCGTAGAGCTGCTTCGCCTGGCCCATTGTTCCGGCCCACCATTCCGCCGCTCCCTGGGACAGATCACTCATCTGCGGCCCAACCTGTGCCAGCCAGTCTCCAAGAGTCAACGGAGAATGGTCATAGATCAACTCCGTCAACTCCACCTTGCCACCAGCACCTCCTGACTCCACTTGCTCAACCACGGTCTTCACCTCCTCCGTGTTTTCCCAGACATTCCAGCTCTTCCATGCCTCCCAGCTTTGAGAGTATGGATGGGATTCCCACCCTGTTTCCCCCCAGCGATCATCCCACGGCTCCGACCACTGGATTTGCCACCCACGATCATCTTTGCGTTCGTCACGCGGCGGATCTCCTTCAGGTAGCGCTGTTCCTCCCGGTGTCCTTTTTGTACCTCTCAACGGCGACCTTGGTGGGGACCTTGATCTCCGTCTCGGTGTCCCTTCCCTTGGGGGTGGAGGCGGCGGTGGCGGCATTTCTGGCGGCACCATCATCAAATGATGAGATTCCATCGGCGTTTCAAACACCTCCATCTTCTCGGCAGGCGTCACAAACCTCTCCGCTTCCTTCTCATCACATCTGGCCTTCCAGAACTCTGCCTCCAACTGCCACTTTCTCTCCTTCGCCCTCAGGTCCTTGATCGTGTCGAAGAGGTACTTCCTCTGCTGCTCCATTCCGCGAATCTTCCTGCACGCCTTCATGAAGTTCTTTTCCATCTCTTCCGCGAGGTCCATGTCTCCGATCAGCTCGTCATCATCATCTCGTTGAGCTCTCTCAGGGACCCACACCTTGTGCTCGTCGTTCCAAAGCCAGTCCAGATCCAGCCGGGTCAGATTCTTCGATGCCCCCATTGCTACCTGCGAGCTCTGGCCAGGGAGCACCCCTCTGTTGCCCGTCCTTTTGCATGCCGCCTCCCACAGCCGCTGATCTCTGAGGCTTTGGTCCTCCATAAGATCATCTGGTTGATCTTCACCTGCATGTGGTCCTCGCCCACCATGTAGTAGATCTCCTTTTCCTCCTTGCCGAAGAGCTCGTGGATCTTGTCTCCCAACTCCGCCTTCCGCCCAACCTGGACCGCGTAGTTCGGCTTCACGTTCCACAGGTCTCCCTCGCATCATTCCAGGCCTTCCGATTCCTTTCCCCGGTGGCCCTTGTCCTTCACCCGGCCTTAGGTCACCATGATGCGGTAGCTCTCTTCCATTCCCATGTAGTAGAGCTCCATCTCCGCCTTGTTCCTGCCCATTACCTGGACGTCGACCTTCCTCCTGCAGACCATGCTCATCGCCGTTGGCCATTCCGGCATTTTCCGCATTCTCCAGGTCCGCTGTCAGGTCCCTCCTTATCTCGCTCCAGAACTCTTCTGTTCTCGTCCTACTGCCAGCAGCATCTGGGTGGCCACCAACTCCATCTTGCCCGGGAAGATCTCCCTCAGGAGCGCCACCGGCACCTCCCCAAGCGTCCATCTCCGTCTCGACCTTCTGGGGGCTCACGGTGTCCGGGACCTTGGGCAAACCATCGGGCCTCATTGCTCGCAGCCTTGCGGCCTCCACCGCCCGTGAACTCCAGAAAGGATTTACATCCACCACCTGCCGCTGACCTCGCTCTTGCTGCGGTTCTCCACCTTGTTCTTCTTCATGAAGAGGTAGGTCACCGTCGGCTTCCGCCACCATGGTACCCTCCATGGTCACCGCGTCCACCGACCTCGCCCTTCGCCTCCGCATCCCAGCGTCCATGGCTACCGAGCGATCAACATGTTGGGCTCATAACCCTTGTTAGCGCAGCTCTTTTGCCACGCTTGAGTCCTTGTAAAAAAGGGGCTACCCGGATAACACATCGGGGCTTTAAAGCCAACCAAAATGGGTTGCATTGGGTTGCCCTCGAAAAGACACGCCCATAGCCAGAATCACACTTGAATCAAACTCAAACATACGATGTCGAACGATTCCACCGATTTGAAGCGTAACACGAGCGAGTCGAAGGACCTGTATTAAAACCATGTTGGTGGAACCAGAGGCAATGGATTTGGGCTCCCAGGTGAGTGTCTACCCAAGGCTCGCGACGCAATGGTGAACCATTCCAAAAACTCGCTTTCCCAAAGCCGACCTGATAACTTTTCGCTTCCCTAATTTGGACCATATTTAGTTCAGGTTCGAAAGTGTTAACCTTTCTTGTTCAAATCCTTTTGGCAGCTGAAAAAGCCCGTTGAGAATGTGAGACCCACAAACCCGATGGATTGGAGCGTTGAGGGGATTCCTGCATGGTCCTCCAAATTCCGAGGCTTCGGTATTCCCCTCCCTCAAAGGATTAATCTCACGTTCGGATTGAATCCCTTATCAGGATGACGACTGATATGTCTCCAACTTGAGACTTGCTCACATCCATTTGTGTTGGGGAAATGTCTTCTTGAGGTCCCTTTTCGATCCCTTACTTCAGTTAAGTTCCTATTGAGCGCAGGTTTCGCCCTTAAAGAAGAGAAAACAGGACCCACAAGCCCCAACCTTCCCCTTGACCTGGCATTGATTGTTTGCCACTAAGAAGAAAGCAACCCAGCGCTTCAAGGTGGAAAACATGGTTAAGGTGAAAGAAATCAGGTTCAAGATGAACAAAAAGGTTTCCCTTCCAGTTAAAATAACAGGTAACCATGGTTACCTTCAGCTTTCCACGGTGGTTGTCCCTACCTGCATGAAACAAGCGATCCAACAGAGGCCCTGGCTTCGAGGACATTGAGTTCTGCTGGCGCCTGCGAGTGGAGAAAAATGTGCTCACCAGGCGATGGGATGAACGGGAGGTATGGAGGTAAACAAAGGGTTCCCCAACGTATAATATGACCGGCAGAGCATGGCAAAGAGTTACTTAATATGTATAACTGAGATCTGCGGAGGTTATATACAATTTACGTGTTTCTTTTCTTTCCATCGCCGCCTCCGTTCATCAGGGTTCATTAATTTGCTTTGCCAATTTAACTTGACTTTCTTTGAAAGAAAACTATCTATCACTCTGCTGGATATATTTCGGGGTTCCTTGGCTTCACAAATGGAGGGATTGGTTGCAAGCATTGCCCTCAAAACAACAAATCAGAGGTGCAAAGAAGGATTGGGCCCAACCCTACCAGGCGCTTAAACGAAAGTTCACGGTTTGCGCGCCAAGTTGGAGCCCTGTTTGTGGGCGGGTGTGTTTACGCATGTGTGTGTGTGTTTTTACAGTAACGAGCAGTCTGCGTTTATATGTTTCTGTGTTGGTGTTGCTTTGCATGTTTTTGTGAGCTTGTGATTGTTCACGCGCGTGTGTGGGCAAAACCCAAATCCCTCAACTTTCCTCAGGGTCCCTTTTGGGCTTCGAAAGTACGGAGCCCCCAACAGTCTCCACACCGTCTCAAGAGAGCCTGGCTTTGGGAACCCTAAGGGTGAGAACTTCCAACGCTTCAGGCAAGGCATGTGTTTGGCATAATATTCGGGGTCAGGCTCTTTCTATGCCTTGGTGGATTGGAAAGCCATGGGATGTTCCATCGAACTTGCAGAAGGGTAGTGTGAACGAGTGTATCCCACACCTTGAAAACAGATTGGTAAACCCCATTGCAGCCTCGTGACAATTTCGATCCAGTTTACCTTTATGTAGTTTCCTTGCATCTGAATGGATGATCAATCATGTCAGCTTTGAGATTTAGACTTTGTTTTCTGCTTCCCTAGTTTATCTTATTTTCGGTGACATCCACACCTACTCGTCGCTCTGGGCAGGTATTGCGAAGATGCGCGCATGTACCACCAGTACGATCGTGGCCCCATAGGGCTCTACAGGCAGTTCTGGAAGTACGGCAACACTGCAACTTGGCGTGAGGAGAACTGGATGACTAATGTTGACCCCGGATTGGTTAACCCCTCATATGAATAGGGGGGTTCCCTCCGAAAGGGATGAATCCCCACTAAACCAGGGACCCTCCCCCGATCAAAATCAGCTTCTCATCCGGAGTTTTCATTATCACCCGCCGCCCTTTTTTGTTCAGAAGGCCAGGTTTCAAGTAGGCCTACCTTGGAACAATGTTTGGTTGTATAATCAAATGTTCACCAAGGGAACCCCCCACCAAAAGGGAGATGACAGACCCTATCATACTTTCTGCTGCTTAAGAATGTGTTTTTACTTCCCTTGTTTTGCTTTTAGGAAGTCTCTCACTACTGGACATGTTCTTGTTGTTTCCAGAAAACGTAAGCAAGTGGAGGGAAAAGACCCGATCATAGTCTCTTATTGTGGGCCCTGTGAGGCATCACAACTGGCCCCAGTGGGCTTGGGGATCGCCTCTTGACAAGGTGCCGCACTTTGCTCTTCATGTCAGTACGTAGGGGATGCTGAAGCCCTCATGAAGGAATTGTGGGTTACGTAGATTTATATACATGTCTATATATACCAATGATATGTTATGTGTACATATAATATATGTACTCACATATTTTACATACAAACTATAAGTAGCTCAAATGTTACATAGGGTTTCACATCTGTTTTAGCTTGCAGGTATGTTCATTGTATAGAATATACAGGTGGATGTTATACTTGTGTGTTTGTGTTGAGTTTTGAGGAGCCCATCATGGCCTGGATGCACCCGGACTTCAGCTTCCAGGGCAGTCGCCCCGTCACCCAGGGCTTCACCGACCCGCGGGATGCCGAGGCGCTGTGGAGCAGTAGCACGCAGTCAGCTGTTGACCCGGCTCATGGACCATGGCGGGCTATCCCTGAAAAAGTCTCAACAGGGTCTTTTTTAGAGTTAATGCGGGATGACCGGTGGTTTGGAACCGAAGAACCCGGGTTGATTTTGATCGTGTTAGTGGGAATCCGGATCACTTTTGTGGGGCCCGACACCCCCCTATTCACAGGATGGGTGTATGAATTTCGGGTTCCCATTAGGTGTTTGTTGATTGATGAAATCCTTCTGTTGGCAGGTCGTTTATCCTATTTGTAGGGTTTCATCCATCCCTTGGTTTCTATACATGTGAGGTTCTGCAACCGTTGATTCCAGCAATTGCCACGCTTTTGTAGCACTGTTCAGTACGTTTCAAGTTGAAATCCACGGGTAGAGTGTCAAAAACAACAGAGACTCGGATGCGCAACAAGCATAACCATGGTCACAACTTGGGAAACTGGGTTTGTCCCGTTCTCATTCGGAACAAGGGACATGGGTGGGATTCTCAGCCCCATGTATCCTTGGCGATTCCGAATCTCGTCCCTGGCTTTTCCCCATATGTTTTTCACCTTGAACATGGGCTTCTACGAAATAACGGGTGGCCGGAAGACTGGAAAACTGGGAACGGGACTGGGGCATCCCCCATGTCCTGCCTTGGCAGTTCACAACCTAACAGGACCTAACATTCAGGTGATCTAGGGTTTTAAGTGCGTTCGAGGACGTCAAACTCGATAAAGACAAACGCACCCCCCCGCCATATTTGCGGAAGCTTGTTCAACTTTCTGGGCTAGTTTTGCCAACCACACCGACAACCCGTGGGCACGTCGGGTTCTCCGACCCTCTTTTCAGCCGCCGAAACGGCTGGCGCCAGAAGCGTGGGTTCGACTCCCTGGCCGAGTCTGCCGTGCGAGGCGCGGATCGGACAGAGCTCGCCGTGTTTTCTTTTCTGGCCAGATCCGAGTTGCCTCTGTAGGGAATCAAATCCGTTGCCATGTTCCTTTTTTTTTAGGATTTGGTGAGGAAGGGGTTCGTTGCCTGGTGGGTTCGTCGAGCAGAATTCTCTCAAATGGCATGGGTTCATGCAAAGGACTACCTTTTAAAACCAACCAAACGGGTGAATTCTCAACCAAATGACGCACCAGTTTGGCAATCCGCCAGATCCTTGTCTTTGGTTACCAGTCCCCCGTGGAAAATGGGCCATGACCCAAATGGGGTAGTGACCCCATGTTCTACAGTCATGGAGACTCCAGGTAGCCATTGGTGTTCGTTCTTTCATGGGGTGCCCAATGGGGCCTTCTTCTTGTGTTGCAGAGGTTTTCTTCTAGAATCAACCAAGAAAAGATACCCCCCCCAAGATGAGCTGCAGAGCTCGGAGCTGGTTTGACCGGGGTTGCTGTTGGCGCTATCCGGCCTGTCCTTTTGAAGATCGGCAAGTAACATAATGTTTTTTTCCATGGCCAACGGGGGTGGTCTGGGGAAATGCTTGCCAACATTTTGTATGACAGGGTGCTGCATACCACAGAATGCATGATTTCTTTGATCTCCCTGAATGGAGCATGTATGAATTGTCCACACCCCTATTTATCCTGAGCCAGAATGTCCGCTAATCTAGATTTACAGAGCTCCATCTAGGCTCAACCACGTACCCACGTGCCACTGGAGTAGATGCCTGCTGACAGATACCACATACGTAGTAGGTGTGTGTGTGTGTGTGGTCCCATGCGTATATGGTGACAACGTTGTGTGTGTATGTGCGAATCTCTGACTACACCAGCGTGGTACATATATATATATATATACATATATCTTGTGACCATATTTATATATAAGCAGGTACCGGGCAGGCAACAGGTTTATGACAGGAGCACCTACTCCAAGAAGGCGAGGCTCGGACCCTCGGTTCGAACGGCGACCCTCGTTCGCCAGGGCTGGACGGAGTCGTGCGCTTCCTGAAGTGGCAGACGAAGCAACCGTTGGGGCCGCAAGATCACCCCTCACGACGCTGAACCCAGTCACTCCCAATGCTTTGTTAGCATAGACAAGGTACCGTTTCAAATTATGGCTTGTTCCTTACCCACCAGACTAATAACTGAAGCCTGAGACGGTATAATAGTGTTGGCTGCCCCCCAGGTTTTTGCTACAACCACACAGGGGGCCGGGTTTCCCGGGCCCCTGTTTTACTCTGCAGGCGCCCAAGTCAAAACAGATCCTCACTTGCAATCGAATCGACCGGATCTGACCGTTGTGTTCCCCCCCTTTTGTCTATGATTTCCGGAAGAAACTAAAAACAACTAGCGTTTCAGTGTTTCTAGCCTTCTGGCATGTAGTGCTCCAAGACTTCAATACCATAGTTTGCTTTGGCTTTTTTGGCACAGCACAAACCCTCGGAGTTCTCAGCACTCAGCACAAAACGGAGAAAGGTCTCCGTTATTTTGCTTCCATCACAAAGTGCTGCGTCTGCAGCACATTCTGCTTCTGGAAAGCAAGCAGACATTCACAGTTCTTTAGAGACTAAATGCTAGACCCCTGTGCTTTGGTCTCTTGCTTGGAAAAACAAAAACAAGGTACACACTGAAAGAAGGCTTGTACATTTGCAGGAGGTGCCTTCATTTTCCCCAGAAGGAGGCGGGGTAGGCGGGTCTCTTGCTTTTGCGTGAGTTATGGCAAGCGGAGCGAACAGGCGGAACTGGGCGATCCCAACCAAAGGAAAATCAACGTATCCCAAAAGAGGGGCGTTGACAAATACTGAAAGCCAAAAGGTGGAATGATTAGATATGACGCACGCTCCACACATTTGTTTGGCTGAGCAGGATATGTGCCGGCCAAGTCTAGACACTTCTCATTTCGCTCTTTCGAATGCATCATGTTCCAAAGGCCTTAGCACAAGAATTCGGTCAGGCAATGACGACGTGTCCCGTAAACCAGATCAAAACTGCGGTCAAGAGGCTCGCACATTGAGCAACTGTCCCCGAGGTCAAGGACTCTACACCTTGCGAAGACCTTTCTCACTGAGGCCTTGTTTGGCCTTGTTTGCAATTTTATACTACCCTACCACGGCCCTATTGCTTCCTCGTGCTTCCCGGCGGGGCGGTTTCACAAAATTCCTTGAACAGAAAATGGTGTCCCTACAGAAATGGGTGTTGTTTTCAAGTATGCAGCCAGTGAACGGGTGTGTTGTTCCCCTTAAGAGAAACCCAACATAGGAGAATTCTGTGAGATGGCTGGTGTCCCTGTGGTTTCCCAAGTGTGCCAAGGAACAAAACCCAAACTCATCCAAATGGCTTCGAGGGGGTGGTTGAGGCTATTGGCCAGGTCCTTGGCCGGTTTGCCCTTGCAAGTTGTTGCAATCATTTTTGAACAAGGGCGTCTTAAACGGACAACTCTGGCATGTATTGGTTCTTAGGTTCGCCTTCGCGTAATTATTCAATGGGAGGTGACTGAGAGTCGTTTTTTGAAAGGGGGGTCTCCTCGTTTGAAGACAACACCCGTTGGTGGACATAGATCCCCATGTTTATGATGTCCACCCCAGTGAATCAGCCATGTCCCTGTTGGTTTTCAAGTTGTTTTTCTCACCTACCATACAGGTATTAAATTGAATTCCTGCTTGAATTTTCAATCAACTTAATAGGTTATAACCATGGTTATAACTTGGGAAACTGGGGTGAGTCCCCGTACCATGGTTATAGCCTACTGAGTTGGTTGAACATCCAAGTGGGCGCCGCATTACAAGTAGGGAACACGGGAACCCCTGTAGATGCCCATGGTTTGCCTTCGATTGACGTGCACTATCTTGCAATCACCCGGTAATGAGGGCACCCACCGAATGGTAAATGGCAGCACTGGGGACCACATCCCCAATCAAAACTCTACGAGGCCGGGCCGCAGCCGCGACACCATCGTGCCGGTGGCTCCGTCCGGCTAAAAAGGTCCCAAAGCGGCCGGGGCGATCGGACGCTCGCGGCCGGCGCTCGGTTCCAATAGGGTGTTGCGGGTTTCCAAACGTCAGCCCCTACCACTTGCTCCACACACCCTCCTTTTTCAGGTTATGATGCCAGCCCATGTCTGAAACAGGAGGTAGTTACCCTAAGAAGCCTGATACCCTGAAAGAGACAGGTAGGACGCATGGTGTAGTACACTCTCCAGCGAGAAGGGGCTGAACAAGCTGTGCAAACCCGACAAAAAATCCTGCACAGGTCGTTTGTTTCCGCCCATCATGTTCAGCCAAGAAGGCAACTCTGGTACACAGCCCTTGCCAGTTTACTGTCCATCAAAACAAAGAGTCAATCCAACTCCAACTCCAAGTGTGTGTGTGTGTGTTTTCTTGGGTGGTTCAAAAGGGAACAACAAGGACACCATTGCCATTTTTCATTTTGGGGTCCCACCCCATGGGAGCCACACGCCACCCAACCATAGTTCTGGACAATTGGGCCTCAGGGCCCTTGCTGTCGGCTTGTTTGAGGGTATATTGGAAAAACTTGGTTTTCCGCAGTAAAAACATCCTTTTTTAGTCAGGGGTTGACATCATGCTGCCCTGAGAACAGGTATTTGGAGTAGGGGGTGTTCTTGAAAGCGAGAATACAGAAATGGGATGGGAATCCCACTTTGGCAGCACAGAGAGGGTTGGGTGAAACTAGATGTCATCCCCCTTTATTTACTTTCACCCTGTTGCGGTTGGGTCTGTCATAAGTGACCCCTTTTTGGATGGTTTTCAAGGGAACCCAAAACGAGACCCACCACCTCAGAAGCCCTAATTGTGTTTCGCACCCATTATCGACAACCCCCCCCCTGTTTAAGCGCGGCTCTGCCCGCACCTCACGACCTTCGCCCTTCGCCGGCCGGCTGAGGCGGGGGGAGCTCCTCACGGACGCAGCCCTGGACGCCATGGACTGCGCGGAGCACGCCAAAAGTGCCGCCGCATCGCTCAGGGGCGGCGGTTGGGGCCGCCGGGTTGGAGCGTGAAGGCAAACTGGTCGTCTCTGCGTGTCTCTGTTTGTGTGTTAAGAAAATGCAACATACAATCCCAAGCAGGGTTTCAACGTGATGCCCATTTCCCCTTACGTCCTGGCGGTTATACCTTCAAGGCTGCCTTGTTGGCAAAATGCGTGGATTCCCCTCACTCTCTGTCTCTGAGTTCCTGGATTGTACTTTTTTTGGGACGACCGTTGTTGCATTTGGAATTGTTTCTGGCCACTCAAGGAGTGAGTCCCCCCTCAAAGTGGTCATTGATGTGCTTGGAGGTCTGGAACCAGGTTTCAAGATGTCTCGCTTGTCTTTGCAAAGTCGGAGTGGCTGTGGGGCAATCCTGAAGCTGCTCGCCCGAAAGAAGGTAACCAAGTACCCTTTAAAACCTCAAAGGCAACCGGCTGGATACCAGGGGTGGCAAATCCTGTGAGTGTAGCCGTTGTCCTCTTGACATCTGCTTGGAATCAATGAATCACCCACGTGTTCCTCGTTGTGAAGTACATTCCAGCGTCTTACCCAGTCTCAGAAAGCGACTGCGGAGTACGACGATTTCGCTGCGAGTTTTGGAGGGAAACATTCTTTTTCGGAAGGTCGGGGGTCAGAGGATGTTTAAGTGTCCCTTGTCCCCCCTCTCGGGTGCTCTCTGGTCCCCTACGTCCGGCCAATAGGACGGCATCAGCCAAGTTAATATACAAGGTGGTTGGCTACTTGGATTTTTCAGCTCCTGAAAGATATGTGGTTCAAAACCTAGGTTACTAACAACTTGCTAGCTTGGCGAATTGACCACCCCTGTAGGAAAGTGAAAGAAACCTGCATTTGTTGTGCTTCCCGGGCTGGGAAGGCTTCGAGAGTGCTAGGATGACTTTAAGGTCTGCATTGTTTGGAGTGGGCCCGTCCTTGAAGGGGGGGTAGCCTTTGTGAGCTGTTTAACATGTAACACTAAGTTTGCAGTTTCCGGCTATGGTTATTTGTTCTGCTTTGCGAGAAACAATCCTTGAGAGAATGAAATAAATTTAGTCGTATTGGTAGGTTACTGGCAACAGCTTTTGCAGTTCTATACATGTTTCCATTTCGTTGCGTGTGTTGTTTTGGTTGGGGGAGGGCAAGGGGACAGTCTTTGTTAGGGGGGTGTTTTGGTGGGTGCCAAAAACTGCTGGGGGATGGCCAAGACCTTGTGGGTCCCTTTAAGATAGTATTGGCTGAGAAACAGGAGGGGAAGAGGACAGATGAGGATAGTCTTTGTTGAGGGCGGGGTCAACAATAATGAGGAAACCTAGGGTGCAACACCCTACCTAGAACACATACTGGTAACTGGAGGCACTGGGTTCAGCAGTTCAACAGCATATAAAACCAGGGAGGTCCACTGGTTTGTTGCCGCTGTCCATGAGGGCATCATGTTTTGGGGTGTGCAAGTCCTCTGAAGAAACGGCTTGACGAGGGTTCCCGACTTTGCGTCAGGTGATTCAATCATGAGATGAGTCTCCGTTTGGAGGTCCATGTTTACTTTGTGGGCCCTTTGAACATCAAGAGTTTGAGTTGCTGGAGTGTTTTACTCTGTACCTTGTATGCATTGTACAGTTCCCGAAACATAATGCACGATGGACAGCATCCTGCATCAGCTGGTAGGTGGTTTGTCCAAATATTTGTAGGCTTCATCCATCCCAGGTACTGCAGAGTTTTGTCCATCCACAGTTCTTTGTTTTCTTTAGCATGCAAAGAGGAAATCCTTTGTTGCAGTCATTCTTTCACCACCAATTTAGAAGACATGGAATCCCTGTGCTTGGCATGCCCGCCTAGGGCATTCCTGCCTTTGCGCTGGATGATGCCGGCGCCTGCCGGGGGCCAAAGACGGCGGGTCGAGTGCCGATAGTGTAGCCGGGTCGGTGTTTGATATACCCTTTTTGGAGCAGTGTGGAAGGCACGGCAAAAGGAAACTTTCTTTTCAAGGGGGAGGGGTCCCCATTCAATTCTAAGACGCACCCTGTTCTGCGTTGTTCAAATGCAATCTAACTTTGTCGTGGCTTTCTGCTAGGGATTGGATTCGAATTGCTTCTGAACAGCCCCCTTCAATGGATACCTCTAAAACGGTATGATATATCCACAAAAAGCATTGTATCCATGCGGATATGTTTGGCATCTAAATCGAGTCCATAGTTTTTTTCAATTGGCGTTGAAACGTAGGGTCCCAACAAAAGGCCTTCCGTTGTCTGCCCGAACAAAACTCCTAGGCATTGGCTACGCCATGACGGTCGACGACGAGGCGGATACAGGGGGATGCGAAGGGAAGAGAGTTGAGGCGAGATTGGTGCAAATCGCGTGGTAGCCAAACTCGACTCGGGAGAACCTGGGTTACTGGCTTTGGGCATGAATATAAATATATATATATATATATGTATATATATATGTGTATAAATATATATATATATATATGGTACCCGCCCCCCTGGTGCCTGGGTTTTGTTTGATTTCAGTCATTTTTTCAGGTAATTTTGATTTGTTGGCCAAACTTGGGCACCAAGGAAGGGAGCGTGCCACAATTCTACAATTAAGAATTCTGGACTCAAGATTGCTGGGAGACGTTCAATGTGACAATATGGAATTCAAGATTCAATATTTCAACTACTCTTTTCTGGAATTCTGGAATATTGAATCTTGCATCCCATTTTTTGTTTCCCGGATTCAAGATTCAATATTTCAAAATAATATTGTCTGGGAATCTTGAATCTTGAATCCCATTATTTTTTTAAATCCAGGTTTGTCCCAATACTCTCGGTGCTCAATAAGATTCTCGGAAAAGCTTTCCGTGTTTTTGTTCAATCTCGAATCTTCAATCTAGTGGTAAACACGTTCGAAGTTTTAGGCAACTTGATCATTTTTAGGGTTTGACCAGGATGGATGATTCTCAGGAAAGTTGTTGTTTGTTCAATCCTCGATATTGAATCCTCAATCCAGTGGCGCCTTTTGATTGCAACGTGTCCCCGCATGCTGTTCTTCCTGTGCAGCAAGAAGGGTCCTGAAAAGTGAACCCCGTTGAGGGCCTCTTGACCTTGGGGAAAATCTTCTAAAGAGGACAGCCCGCGAAAAGCCCAAAATGCGTAGCTGGAGTCTCCTTCTGACCCGTGAAAATGGGGTTATGAGTCATGGCCCCTTTCTTTTGAGCAACCTCATTGAGGGAAACTCCAGGTTCTAAACAAGGGCAACCCGTTAAGAACACCAAACAAAAAGTAGCGCACTCCCAAGAAGTGCATGTTGCCATCCTTTTCGCCCAAGAACAGGGGGCGGGCGGTCCCTTCGCCTCCTTCAGCGCTTCGCAGACGCCTTGCGTTCTGGCCAGGTTTACCGGGGCTACCAAGATGGTTTTACTTCCTGCCTCGAGGGGTGGGGGAGCTTAGCTGCTTAGCTCGCCAGTTCGCCCAGACCGCGGCCTTGGCGACGAGTGTTTCAGAACCGTTTTGAAGGTGCAGCCCCAACTGCCAACAGCCAATTCGTCAGGGTATGCTGTCAACTGAAAGAAAGAGGTATGTACCAACGTACGCGTGGGCAAGTGATAATTGGTGGTTTCAAGATAGTGAACCTTGTTCTGAATATCACCGGCGTTGCCATGGATGCTATGGAACCCACCAGAGGGCTTCTGCGTAAAAACCTGTTCTGCCGCAGACTCAGACATCCCCTAGTTGGTGGTTTGGATTGGTGGTGGAGTTTGAACGCCTGGCTGCTTCAAAGGGTGCATGGGAAACCGCCCCCCACCTCCAAACCTCAAATTCAATTCACCAAGCCATGCGGAAGCTGAACCCTGTTGACAGGACATGTCATCGACATAGTTTGTTTGGCCGCCCAATTAGCGCGCAGCAGCGCTTCGTTTTGCCGGGCTCTGCTCTGAGCAACTGAGTGGCTTGTGCCCTGCAGTGTGGGATGTTAGGGAACGATGACAAAAAGTTGGTTAGAACCGTGGGTGAAAGTAGACGGCGAATTGAATCCGAACCCGACTTGGTTGTGTCCTACTTACCCACATAAAGACAGTTGTGGCATCTACTTTGACTCCAGGTTGATCGTCCCAAGGACAACTGATGTCAAGCAAGTTTCGAGGTTCGCCACAAGACGGCCCTCACAAGTGTGTTTGTTCTTTGCAGGGGAAGTAATGGCAGTTGTTTTTAACATGACTGATGCCTGTGCCTTACCCGACGTGGGCAACCTACATCCATGTAGGAGCACAAGCGCGTCCGGCCAAGCTGATTGAAGCCCAGTTTCGACTCTTTTGAGGCCTGGTGTCATTTGAGTCACTGGCAATACTATTTGTCAGGTTCCCCTCAAAGTGGTTTGGGTTGGTGATTGAGGGACTTGACCCGCTGGTTCTTGTTGAGGGTACAGGAATTAGAGGAAATGCATCCCTAACCACCAAACCACCAATCCAAACCACTCAATAAAGGGAAGCTGAATTTGGACGTCGAGTTTCGGGGGTTTGCGGCACTACTGCAGATTCCTTTCATAGGGATCCATTCCTCATCTCTGAATTACCACTTGCCGGGATACTATTGCGAAGCTGCCCGAAGCCGCTTGGTTTCCCGGATTTGGTCCATTAGTCAAGGTTCCAAAGGTCAACCTTTACTGAAGGTCCTTTGGGCAAGGACGCCCACTGTTGACTTGCAGAGTAGAGTTCCGAATTGATGGGGGTTGTTGCCAGTGCCCTGTAGTGCTGCAACTGGGTGGGCTGTTGCAGTGCCTTGCATGCACACAAGCAGATGCTGTGGCTTCGTTTTGGGCACTGTTCGCACATTTGCAGGGGTTAGCAATTAATTGTACCTGGAGTCTCGACGACCCTTTTCAAATGGGGTCCATACCCAAAAGTAAGGGGTCGTGAATCTGTGTTTTAAAGGGTCATGGAAACTCCAGGTAGCACATCATATTGTTTCCAAGCGAACAAACAGTTGAGGTTTCCATGCACCAGCCTAGCAAAACCGTTTGCGGCTGATTGCAAATGAAGGAGTCCGAGTCCCGAAAGTTGCGGTTCCTTATCATTATGTTCCCGACAAAGGCACCTCCCAACAGGAAACTCAATCATGTTTTTGTCCAAAAGCTGATGCTTGAAGCACCCGACAAAATTGAAATCTGCGGACAGGATGCTAAAGGCCCGTTTCGATGTCCAAAACCGAATGGCGGTCCTAACCCCTTCAATAGAGGGTCCAATCATGCAAGTTTTTTCTGACTTTGTCCGGGCACCAAATGGATCATGGCATTTGCAGGCCTTTTAGCTCCCAGACGCCCCCGTGCGCAGTTCGCCTAGGTTTCACACCTGGGACGAGCTTCCGGGCTTTGACTTTCACGTCTTGCAGCCTGCGCTCGGGGTCCCAAGGACCCGAGAAGGTTCGGAGTTTTCTAGGATTGAGAAAGCACCCCCCTTTGGGTTGGAAGTTATTTGCCTATTCCCCAAGGCCCCCAAAAGCCCCCAACCAGGAAGGCGTTGGCCATAGCCGACTTCAGGATATCGCGGCTTCAATGAACATATCCTTCAACTTAGCGTCAGTTATTTTCCATCGGTCGGTGCGACTCAGATGTTTTTTTGTTGTTGGTGGGGGGGGAACAAACCACAAGTCAGCGGGACCAACACAACCACCCCGCCCAAAGATCCCCCTACCATTCAGTGGCACTATCCAATGCGCCAGTTCTCAACGCGACTTTGGGGGTTGCTTCTAAGGCAGGAAATATGTCCAGTCAGCCACATCCAACTACATCACCCCGTCGGTAAAACGGACCAGCAGAGGGCCGAGGAAAATGGTCTTCCAGGGATCGGCAGATAGGTTCAGCATGTTGGCTCTCACGTGTTTGGGAGAGGCTTCCCTCACTCCCTGGGTTCCTGCACTTGGGCAACTTTTTGGGAAGACCCTTTTGGTGGTAAAAAGGAAGCTTGGACGGTAAGTGAGCTCCCTGCATATCTGGCCAAGCATCAAGCCAACCTGCAACTCACCTCCCAACGGGTACCTTGGACCTAGTGGGTGTGTGTGCGTGCGCTTTTTGGGGAACCCAAAAACGATGGTGTTCCTTTTGGTTTGCCATTGAAACCAACCAAAAGGGGATTCCCTAACAATAGACGTCCTAGTGGCGCCAAACACCTTCACTTCGGCTACCACATCTAACAGCGCGTGGCGCCAAAAGTTGGGTTACCTGGCTGTCGTTTTGGTCCGCAGGATTTTCTTAGTTACGTGATATGAGAAGTGTTCTTGCTTTTGGAAAGACGTATGCTTGGCGGCAAAAGTGAGTGTTGAGTGTTCCTTTTGCTCGGTTGCCTCCTCCAATTTGTTCAGGCTGGTATTTGTTTGGCGTGTTTTTTTTTGAAGGGAGTCAAGGGAGTTTCGCCGCATTCCCCTTTCAGGGAGCCTTTCGGAGCCAGTGTAAGGGCGCAATTCCAGAGTTGCTTTCTTTTTCCTTTCTTGCTTAAACGGATTTCTCTTCAACCAACAAACAGCGCCATTTCTTTGGCCATGGAAATACCCGAAAAGAGCGGTCTGGGCTGTCCACCCGCGCTCGAGTCGAGCGACTCGGAGGCGGGGGTGCCCCTTCAGCAGCGGCGGGGGGCGGTACCACCGGCGGCTGGCGGCGCCTCGGATTCTGCGGGCCGCGGCCGCGCGTGAGACGCGGGGAGATCGCTGGGGTCAATCCTCGGGGCGTGTTCCTTCAGGGGCCTTTCTTTGGTATTGAGAAAGCCTGCCCAATTAGGCTCCCGACTAAACAACATCATGGGGTAGTGGAGGTCTGGGTGTTTGGTGGCGCTAAATGAGGTTGGTCACAATCACCAGTAGTTGGTCTATGGCTCATTCGGGGTTCAGGATATGGGGGACATGGGGGGACAAAATCTGAATTTCAACCACAGAAGCCAGAGGAAGTTTCGCTCTACCAAAACAGGGTTGTTTTCACAAACAACCTACCCAACTGGGTGTGGCTCAAAAATGGGAGCCCAAATGGAATTTCTGGAGATTAAATGGAAGGGTAGACCAAACACCTGCAGTAATCCCCTGGCTTAAAAAAAATGAACTACTACAAACGCCAGGCTCCTTCTATGTCCTAGATTTGAGTGGCTTTAAACATCAGCTGGTTGCCCCATTCAAAGTAAGTTCCGCTTGGTAGGTGATGTTTGCACGGGAATTATGGACATGATTTTCAAGTTTAAACTGGTTGGTGGATGTTTATCTCCACCGAATTCTGATGTCCACCATTGGGGCCGGGACCCGTTGACAATTCACATCCATACACTTCCATTGCTTAAGAGTACCATGTTTTTTCCACCTGTTGGTTTCAAGGGAAGCTATTACTGGACGAGCTTCTCTCCACTACTACTGGTGGACTTATGCGGGAAAAGGGAGCCTTGGAAGCCAGGATTTTCCCATGCAACTTCCGCTTCCTTCGCGGAATCGCCTCACCGATTCACCGAGGGCGCGGTCAATGGCACGGCCGTCAGCGATGCCGGCAGCGCTTCGCTGATGCCGGCGGCGGTGGAAGAGCCGGCGCCCGAAAATATTCGGCATAGCTTTACGGGTCAAACCTCCTTAAGACAAACCCGGTGTTTCTCAAAATGGGAGTTGCGCCCCTCCTGGTTGAGGGGAACTACAAGGAAACCAACTATTTAGGGCACCACTATTTTGAGAAGCACCCATACCGGTGTTTCTCCAAGCAGCAATCAGTCCCCCAAAATGTGTTGGTTGACTTTGGGTTTTCCTTTGAATGCCAACCGGAGGTCATAACCCCAAATCGCCAGTAGGACAGGTTAACAAAATCCAACGCTAGCTTGCACCTAGGACATAGAGGTGACTCACTACATTTCCATATGAAGATTGGCGGTGGCTCATATGACACAACAGCCCTTTGGCCCTCAAACCAGGCCATTTGTCGCTCGAGTTCCTGGTGCTACAAGAGTACAAGCGTACCAAACCAGGGCAGCTGGCGGAATCAATTAAAACCGCCTCCAAACCAATCACCCTTCTACTCCAAGTATGCGACTCAATGGGAAGACCATTTCAGTTGGCTCACAAAATTGACTTTTTGGCCAGGTGTTACAGCTGAACAGATAAACAGGTGAAAATAATCTGGTCAAAGCCTGACCTTTCCCCCCAGACCAAAAGCAAGCCATTTAGGGGTAATGGGCTATAATCTAGCCCTGTTGTAAGGTGCTGACATCTTGTCTTTATGCGCGGCTTGCCATTACCAATATTTCCTCAGCTTCTCTCATAGCATTTTAATTCCCTTTGCTTCCTGACATTCCCTGATACTTATGGTGGTCATGACTTTCATGAATGCTTGGCCTGGTTGCCACCTTGTTGGTGACCTAGTTGACCACTTCCTAACTTGGCCGACCAAACACCAGACACACTTTTTAGGAAAGTCGCGAAGCCCTGGGGTACTAAGCACGCAATAACTTGGCCGAGCATCATGAGCAAAGCTGGTAGAACTGGGAGTCGTCCCAACTTGCCGTGGGCAAGGCGCATCCAATGACGTGCAAAGTGAGGTGGGTTCTCCAATTCCCCTGGTCCATTTATACCAGGTCCGCTAAAGTGGCATCCTCAACATAATACCCACGAAATAGTTGTATTAAAGGAAAGCCCCCCCCAGAAGGCAAACGTGATTTCGAGAACCCTTACGAAGACATGTTCAGGCACTTGTTCGACTTGAGCGTCCCACCTAAGAAACCATCTCCAGGAAAGGATCCAGGAAGTTAGCCCAAACTCCTACTGTTTATTGTATTTGGATAATTTCCTGGGGATGTTTTTCAGAGTGCCCGAAAAGTCCCAAAGAACCTCGAGCCCTTGGTTTCGCCTTGGTGCTTCGAATCGACGTGACCGCGCCGTAGGTTTTGGAGCTCCCTGGGCATGAAGCCCATCGGGCAGGGCCTGCCCGGGCACACGGAAGAGCAAATGGAAGATGTGCCGCAACTTGAAATGTTCGCTTAGGGGAAGCAAGCTCTGGTCTAGGGGTTGATTCCCCATTCTTTTCAATCATAATTCTTTTCAACAACCGGCCGGTTCCCCTGGGTTTTTGATGGTTTCCTGAAATGAAGGATCCCTGGAAAGAATCGGGAAGGTACCCCTAGATCTGTTGAGAGCGAAGACAACATTTTGCGAGTCGGATCAGTCTGGCCCTGTCTAGAAGTGCACAAACCATCATTCACGGCTCTTAGATGATCCGGGAGCTAGTTAAGTGGTCTCGCAACCCTCAATCAAGGCCCAGTGGACCTCTCTGAAAAACAAAACTTGCAAGTAGGGATGCAAATCAATTTGGCGATTGCCGCCATTCAAGCAGCCGCTTTTCTCCTGGTTCCGTGGAGCTGTCGGTGCGTGGTGCACCAGACTTTCGGCGCAAGAGGCAGATAGTCAGGTTTCACTGAGAGTCTCACTGTCCTTTCGGCTCTGGGGCCACACCCTTGAGGTTTTTCTCTGTGTTCGCGGGGTACATGGGAAGCCCCTACCCATCGGTGCACCAATCGAATTCCATCCCAGGCGTGCGGTGGCCACGAAATACCTGCAGCTGGTGCGTTCCGCCCAGCACTCGGAGATCGAAGCTACTGGGAGCATTGGCTTTGTCTTGTAGGTAGACCGAAGCCAGTGGTTTTCCTTTTGGTGCATCACTACTGGAAATAGCTTCCAGGGGACTAAAGCAAATGAAGGTCTGGATTCCCCCTAAAGGAAACCCAAGCCGGGCTTCCTTCAAGAGAAACATCCAAGAAACTTCCGGCAAGTTGGAACTTGGATGCCGAGGTTTTGCGGTTGGAGCCGCATATCCCCGAGGCCCGCAGGAGATGTGCGGAACGCTTGTCACTCGGATGTCATTCGGATGTCCAACCGACTTGGTAAGCAGGATATGACTTGGGTATCTGGGGTCGGTCCCCTCATCACCGTTGCTGTAACCAACTTACTAAGTTGGTAGAACATCCAAGCACCATGTCGTCACTTTTCGGAATCCGACCGTTTGACCTCAACAAAATTCCCTTTTGGGTTCCCATTTTGATCACCTGTTGTTCCCCTTGGGCAATGCCAGTTCGGTAGGCCTTTCTATCCCGACAAGGCAACTCAACTCAATCGCAGAACCCCTTTTGACGCTTGTTAGGTGCCCTTTGATTCATGGAGGCGATATCAACAGTCCCAACCTGCCTTTGAGTTGTTGCGGGTGTGGTTCTGTTCATTTCTTGGGGAAGCTGCCAAAGCAAAGTTTTGGGGTATTATATACTGCCTTACACAGTTCTAGGCTGGTACTGTATCCCAGCTCTCCAGTGCTCTTCATGGTTATTTTCCAGGGTTTGTCCTGTTGTCATCAACTACCAAAAGCTTGGGCCGTTTTGACACTGTGACAATCCCAGTTCCACCAAGTTTCCAGGGCCACGACTCCAAGCTAAGGTTGTAACCTCATAGTGAGCTACAAAGGCATAAAAAGGAAATTGAGAGGAATGTATGTGTGTGTGTGTGCGCGTGTATGTGTGTGCTCTTTGCAGATCCTCTTGGTCGGACCAACATGCTTCTTTTTGGAAAAAGAAGAAACACGTATTATATGTGCTTTATTTGCCAACTTGGGGGCATTGGTTGGCGCGCCTCTACTGATTGAAAGTCCCTCCTTTGGATGTTTGAAGTTACATAGGGCTGCGCGTTTTTTGGGTGGTGTTAAGGGAAACCAAATAGAAAACCCACAAAATCACCCATTTGGGGTGGCCCCTAAAAACAGGACACCCAACTGTTGGTCATGTTGTGTACTCTTTTGATATGCAGGGTAGATCCGCAAATGCCGCGTATCTGTTTCCTAGAGTTGGCAGGCATTCCAAGTGATGTCCACAAGGCCCTCACTCTGGCCTCAGCCCTGGCGGTGCGCATGCAGGATCCAAGCTGGCCAGGAGGCGTGCTGTCTGATCTCTCTCCAAACTCGGCATGGGTACGCCCACCGCGTTCCTAGACGACCCGCCCGCGGCGATCTTGGTGCTATACTTCGTTGGGAAACAAGACGACTCTCCGGAGCAGCTTCTTCGTGGGACTTCTCTCTTCGCAGGAAGTGGACGTGTCCAGTGGCGTCGAGAACTCATCCCCTGGTGTTGGACCGAGATTCGTCATTTCAACGTTTTTTTTTGGAGGAAGTCTTGCTTAGAAAGCAACTACTAAAAACTAAAAACAAAGAAGCACTTTTTGTCCATCGGCCACCTAGGGTTTGGGTTTGGGCGGGAAGTTTAGCTAGGGACCTTTGGCGGACGCCATTCACGTAGGGGAATTATGCTTACAATTTTGAGAGCATTCCCCATTGAAATCCGCAGCCAGGTTTTATTCGAGGAAATCGCATTGGCTTTGGTTTGCCTGGAAACATTGAAACGGCCCCAAAACACACCTCCTATCCTCTTGGTGTCGCAGCTAAACTCAGGAAAGGACCTCCCTTGTCAAGGGGCAACTAAGCTTAGAAGCTTCGGTACGTTTGTTCTCTTTGAGGGTACCATTTCCTGTTGTTGCGGCGTGTGTCGCTTGTTTCGGTCGGGTGACGCCCAACCCGAAAGGTGTTCTTGGCGCTTGTCCTGGGTTTCGGGGTACTTTTCTCATTCAAAATCAATGCTTCATCCTTGACTTGAGGTGTCTCTTAGTTGGGAATTTTGGTTGGTAGTGGCTTGGGATTTGAACACCAGTACCTTTAATCACGAAATGGGGAAGGTACTTACCTCCCAAACCGCCAAAGAAGAGGGCGCTGGCTGGCTTCTGGGGACGGACGCAAATAAGCTGGAATTGATTATCTATTTTCCAAGCGATTTGCAGGCTTCCATGCACTAGCCGTGTCAGTGCCCAAGATTTCCCTAAAACAGCTGCTCACCTTCACCCTTTTGGCCACCAAGTCTTTTGTCCTGATGATCACAAAAATAGGGGTGTGTCCTTTTATGAGGTACCCTTTTTGGCAGGTTCCAGCTTGCATCAAAGGAAAATCGCAGCCTCCGATTTTTGGAACCCATGTGTCAGAACCCAAAGCCAATTCAGCGGGTCACACGAACCTGTTGGCTTGTGTTTCCCGCGGTCCGAGCGGCGCACGCGCGGCGCAAGCGCGGCGCAGGTGGTACCTCTGCGCTGCGCGGGGCTGCGGCGGATGGCTTCTGCGCCCGGGGGCCCCGGGGTTTGTCGCATCAAAGTGGAGGTGAAGAACGATGCACAAAACCACTGGGGTGTTTACATGTGAGACCACCCTGGTGGGTAACCATGCTTCTGTAACCCACTGAACCCACACTTGGAGTAAGTAGGTGGTAATGATGATTTTGAGTGAAACAGCCCCATTTGGCTAGAGGAAAGAATCAGCACCAACTCCCCTAAACCTTCTAGTGTCTTCGGACTTTACTGAGAACCGTACTCTTGGCGGGGAAATCATGGGCTTGAGCGGTCCGACATCCTTGGATTGGTAGCTCTAGGGTGTTTGGGGATGCGTGAAAAACCAGGCGCTCCTCCGTTTCCTTGTTTTGGACCTCCGAAAGTGGCAGGTGCAACGGTGTAACGGAATCACCAACGAATTACAACTTTTCAAGGCGCAGTTTTTGGTTGTGTTTCGTTTGCAATATCCCTTTAGTCAACTAAGAAGCCATCAGCGTGGTCAAAGACCATTGGGAGGACAAGCAGAAGGGCGCCCAGCCTGGGAAGGTTTGACCATCAGCCAGGATACATGGCTGCAATTCACAAATCTGAGGTTGCCCAGCGATCTTTGGCATAGCCTTTGGTGGATTGGTATCTCAAGTGCAATTGCGCGAAGGTGGCGCTGGATGCGCTGGGACTTCTTTGGGCCCCCTGCTTCAGCATCTGGCCCCTGCGCATTCCTGGCAAGCTTAGGTTTCAAGAGATCTTCAGAGTCTAGTCGTGCTGCACGATTTTCCTTGGCTGGTCAATGGATAAGAATGGAAGCGGGCTCAAGCAACTCCTTGATTCGGTGTCAGTTTTTGTTTTTTTGGCGTTGGCTTAAAACCCATGTTTGTCCACTATGTTGACGCATACTCTAATATGGATATCTACCAACCTGGGGTCCATTGTTTTCTTCTGTTTGCTTTAAACACCACCTTTTTGTGCTTATCTAGTATGGACGTATACCAGCCTTTGACCCCCCCGGGATGCGTTACACCAAGCACCACTACCACCTGTGAAATGGAAGGAGCGCGGTGCTTCCCACCAAGAACAAGTCCCCAAGCACGTTCCCTTTCTTCACACATTCCAGGGGTCCATCTAACTTTTGCCTTGTTGGTGTTCAACTTCAAAATTTGGCAAACCGCCTAGGATCGGGGAATAGAGTAATATATGACTGTTTTCAAGGCCTCCTGTTTGAGCTGGTTTTATCGGGATCCTCTTTGACACACCCAAGGCCGAGTTGATCCCTTTTGTCCGGCCGGCTGAACCCTGGGAAACCGTAGCACGACACGGCAACGCGGATCCCAAGTGGCTCGAAGACGGGAACCCGAGGTGTGCGGTCTTCGGGGCCCTGGCGCTGCTGCTGCTGCTGGGCGGCTGCGACTTGCTGGGGCTTATGGCCACCAGCCAGGATCGCGGATGGATCGATCGGGGATCGCACGTGTCCGAGACCTGTTTTGGTGGGTCAGGTGTGTTGGGTGTTCTTTTAATTTGATGGCAGAAAGCGGTATTGGGTAGTGTTGTGTTTTCCGGTTTCAAGTTTCAACAGGATGATGTTTTTGGGTTGACATAGAATGGGTTTGAAAGGTGGGTTTGTGTTCTAAGGACAAACTAATCAAAGACCTCCAGTGGGGTAAACATTGACCAACACAAGGTGATGTCGTTTTGTCTGTTCTTTTTGAGCGGGTTCAAGGAACGAAAAAACAACAAGGTTTCTGTGGCAGTTACAAATTCGTTTGTTTGGGGCGGGAAAGCGGAGCATATCCAAGGGTGAATCGCATGGAACTATTGATTGCAGAGTGCGTAGCGACCAGAGCCTAGGACCTTTCAAGGCGAACGAAAAGGAGGTCGCCGAAGCAATTGTGTGCTTAAGCATGTTTCAACAGGGCTTCGGGCCAATCCTAGTTTCTTGTACTCGGTCAGCGTTTGGTTACGCAACATGTGGCACATGTTTGCAGTTGAAATGTTCAATGATCGTAGATAATGTTTAAATTCTTCTGGGTACATTTGCCAAGCGTGCCAACCAATTCTGTTTGATATGTGGGGACAAGTACGAAGCGGGTTGCGGGTTTCCCTTTTGGGCGGACAGGGTTGGGAATTGTACCAAGTGAGTGCCAAGCAGTTGGGAAGGCGGGGAAGGCTGGCGCTACCTTCCCCATGCGAAAGTTTATCCAGGGCTCCCTGGGCTCCCTGTATGATACTGGGTGCCTCTCCTAAAGACACCCACGCGAACTTCATTTGGGGACCCCTGGTGGACGTCATTCAAGTCGCGGCTTACCATTTGGGAGGGCCTCCTCTTTAAAAGTCACAGCCACAACCGCCAACCACGTCCAACCACTTTCAAACCTGGGTGATGCCCAGTGCCAAACACCGTCTTCGCGGATTGCGGTCGTTAAATCTGCTCATGTTACAGGCCCCTACCGGTTCCAATTGAGGTCCGGTTAGTCTTTCGTAGTGTATGGTTAACTCGGATATGTCAACTCACTAATTTGCCGACAAAAAACCACAGGCACTCACAGATTTGTCCGTGTCCCATTCTGGGGACAGCATTTGTTGACTGTGACTGATTTGGGCGACCCAAAATTCGGTTCCCACATCCCACTTTGTTGCGTTTCATATCGATGGGACCTACTCCCCCTCACCTTTCTGTAAGACCTCCCTCAGCTAGAGCGCTCCCCCCTGAACTTTGCCGAATGAGCCTTCCTAGCCCACTTGTCCCCAAGACCTCCCCAGGCTAGCATTTTCCCCTGAGCCTTGCCGAATGATTGAAGCAGCAAAGTCGCTTGATGGTGACCGTCCCAATGATGACACTTCGGATCAAGCAATCCGGGCGCAGGGGCCAATTGGGTCAAGCTGCGTTGGGCTATTGTTCACTGCTGTCAGTGAGAACTGAACCAACGTGAGTCCCCATTTCAGGGATCTTTTCAAGGTGTCAAGGGGGCCTAATGGGGGAGAACTGAGCTCCAAAATTGCAATCTCCTGCCTTCCCCCCCCCCAAGCCCTCCCTCCGGCCACAAAAGGGGTCCCTTCACCCCGCCGCCCAACCACTCCCAGGACTTCCTGGCGGCCTCCGCCTCTGCGCGGCCCCCCGCTTTGCGGCATTGGCTTTCTTCCATTTGAGGCGTTTTGCATGTCAGAATACGCTGTCTGGTTTCACTTTCCTATGTTTGGTTTCAACCGAATCTATCACAGACTGGAGATGTTTCTTATTTTTGCCAAGGGCTTAAGCAAATGGAAGTGTTTCAGCCAAACAAAACCATGAGTGTTGCTCATCATTGGCT
>CAUJNA010001013.1:897371-969871 GCA_963377175.1 Effrenium voratum | reverse complement strand
CATAGATTGGTTGCGCGAGTGTTCACTTGCAAATTTGCTGAGCCATGTTTACATACGACAACGTTGCGCACGTGTTATTCACAAGAAGGTACCAGGCGATTGTCAAGTGTATCCTTCAAGGAACCCTGGAAGAGCATTCCCCAAAGGCAGGGTTCCCGCTATATTTATCCTTCTGGTGGTTTTAACCTTCATCTTTTGGTTGCCAACTTTAGCCTTCGCGGAGAAACACATCGGGAACCCTGTTTGGTTTCATTTTCGGATGGATGGATGGATGGATGGATGGATGGATGGATGACCTGCAGGGCTCTGCAGACAAATGGAAAACAGGCCTCCACCATCGCAGGGAAGCCTCCGACACACGCCATCGGGCACCCTCTGGATGGCGCTTAGGGCCCCGGACTGGCCACCTCACAGACAGAATCGCACTGCACAATCCCACTACTCCACTGGCAGCAGCTGCGGGTTGTTGAGCACAACTGCACGCGAGAGGCTTGGATGTTCACTCCGCCTTTTGACAACCATCTGGATGCAAGATGGTTTCCACTACCCGCAAACCAATACCCGGGGTTTGATGGGATACCTGAGCCAGTACTGTCAGCCTGCGGTTTTTAAGTCATCCCAATCCCAGATACAAATCAAAGGAAATTGCTGCATCACCTATTTGACGGGGGTTATCTAAACATCCGAGCAGGTTTATGGCTCACCTTTGTCAGTTCCCCAAGATTTCCTCTGGTTTTGGTATTACGCCCTGAGCACTGGCTTAAAGCCCATCAAACAGTGGCGTTAAAACAAGAAAACACACAGTAATCAGTGGCTGACAACATAATTTGGTCAAGCAATAGCCCAATACCAATTCCCTCAAACAACTTCATTAGCCCTCAGACGCTGGCTTAAAACTTCACAAGCCCTCAAGCACTGACCCCAACACCCGAAAAGCTATTTGGAAGCCCTCCAACAGTGGCGTACTTGCTCGTTTAAAAGCTCAAAACACCCTCAATGGCTATGAACACCCTAAGCAACCCCTGGGCAAACCAACCTAAACCGCGAGCAAGCCATGGCAAGCCAGGATCATCTTTCAGGTGGTGGTCGCAGCTTCCGCTCAGATGCGGTACGAGGCCACGGGGCTTTGCATCCGCCTTGGATGTTTGACTCTTCTGGGTGAAGCGATCAGTCACTATAGTAGGCATCCAGGGGAGAAACCATCCATGGCAACGCTTAGAGGCAAAAACACGGTTGCCCACTTCAATGTTCTCAAGAAAGCAACCAGTCGGTTTCAAACAGAATCTATCACTCCTGGACATATTCTAGTAGTTGGAAAGGGAACTTATGCAAATGGCGGATTAGCTTATCCTGATTAGAATTGGAGGCTTCTCGGTCGGTTGGGGGAGGGTCTTTATGTGGATTGGGCCGCGGCCAAGCCTGGTGTGGTCTGAAACACAAACAAGCACAAGGACAGCTTTTGCAGGTCATGTTATGATGTCTGCAGACCTTTCAACAATGGGTCATGGCAACCCAATTTTGATTCGGGTCAAATGGTAGATTGGCGCAACAAAGCGCATGGGGAAAGCTGGAGCTTGTCTGTGCGCATGGTCCATGACTCATGTTGAGCTCGAACTACGACCTGCCCTTGGCTGCAAGTTGTAAGACCAGGCCTCACTTGTATGGGTAGTGATGCACATCCTGCCCTACCTGGTGCTCTGATCACCACCCGGTGCCGCCAGAAAGGAACGGACTACTTCCTGCGCATGACCTTCGTTCCTCCGCCATCTTTCTCCCGACGAGCGAACCCCTTCCGATCTCAGGCAGCTTGGTGCTGCTTGGACAAGGCAGCACTGTGCGGGCAGTCACAATTTGCCGCGACCAATGGCAGGGCTATGATTTTAAACATCACCTTTCGACCTTTTGACCTTTTTGGCTTAGCCTTGTTGGCCCATTTTTACTCAAGGTTCCACAAGGTCAACATTTTACTTTGGGTTCTTTGGGCAACTGAGTCTATTAGGTGGTTCTATTGCCTTGTTACAGGATGATAGCCAACAAAGCATCGTTATAACCAAGTAGAACCAAAAGTCACTGGGTTTCGGGCGGTGCTGCCTGCTCATCTTGGAAGGTCTACGGCCTTTTCGACCATCGCTGTGGGTACTTGGTAGGCAGGGCGGGGATTTCCTCGTCGCTGGCTTCGCTTCAGTTGAGGACCAGTTGGGGATGATGGTTCATGAGCTCGCTGGGATGTTGAAATGGTTGGCTTCCCTTTGTGTTTTCTTGCAAAAGTGAGAAAAGGGCACCGTTCATAAAGAAACGCACTTCTTTGCTTGAGCTGGCTTCCTTTTTGGTGTGAGCCCTTTGACCACTTTGGAAGCTATAATCATGATGCCATTTGAGAAGTCCCTTTCTTTTCCCAAGCACATGTTCCGAATTCCGGTCCTGTTTTGCTGGTTTTGACCGTTGAACGGTATTTTGATCGCTAAACATCAACTTAGCAGCCCTTCAACCTGTCCAAATCGACCGTGAATCGTTTGCATTAGTCACTTCGGTCAATCCACGCGGGCTTCGAACATGCTATTGTATCGCTGGAGGCTTTGCCAGTAGTGGTCTACGTGACAACGCAAGAGGCAAAACAAAGCAAGGAGCCAAGTCACATGATGGTCCCGGAGGCCACCGAGGTCACATACCAGCAACTGTTTAGATATCCTTGGATAGTTGACAGGTTTAGAGCCCCACCATGTCCGGAAACAAGAACCACAATACAGAATAACGCACACCCAGCCAAGTCACGGTTGAACAAGTGGAGCAAGCCTGTCAGAACACACCAGGTCAAGCTAAGCGGCTTTCAGAGCCCAGCAACTCTTTGGAAATCCTGTCCTCTTGCAGACTTCCTTCGTCTGACGAAGGCATTGCCATGGCATCGTAAACCAGACGCTCACACGAGTGATGCAGGCGACGAGACTGTACAAACGCAGCAGCACAGACGTGCTGCGGAGCAAGGCCTGGAAGGGAAGAAAGGTAAGCGAGCCACACGTTGAGGAGACAAGGCAACTTTGTGGTCGGCAGATCGAAAGCGAGAGGGCACTGACAGGACAAGGAAGATGCCGGGCAATCAAAAGCAGTGAAGGAGTCCGTGTCAGGCGGACTACGCAAGTCAATGTGGGAGTCCAAGTAAAAAGGATCAACGAACCAAGTGATGCGAAGCAGCGAGCACGAGCGCGGTGGGGCGTAGCCAGCAAGCATCAGCGAAGGTATAAGGAGGCCCAACGCAGCATATAGCAGCAACGGTGCTCGTGGACGTCGTAACTGCATGCGCCCCCCAAAGAGAAATGGACCGAAAACACAGAAACGTGCAAAAACATCACGGCCTAGTATCAGTCCGCCTCCCCCAACAGGAGGTATAATTTTCTGATGATGTTTTCGAGGCCCCTTGTTTGACCCCGCATTTTTCTAAATACTTTCGCTCCTTGCCTGGAGGTGGCGCATGAGTGAGCCACGAAAGACGCTGAGTTTTGGCCCCAGTCGAATCACACAAAATGGGTGTCTTCCATTTGATGAAGATTATTGATATTTTCCTGTGTTGAATCCATCACTATCGGAAATGTGTGTTTTCAGGGGACTTAAGCAAATGGAGAGCGCATTTGTTTGGAGGGTACCTTTTCAACGCCCCACCCATCTTTGACACACACACACACACAATACACACACAATCACAAATGGATTCATATAGCCTCCTGTCCCACAACCATGCTCTCAGGGAATCACTGAACCATGTTGCTTTTGTCCTCCCAGGTTCCAGTGATTTGGACACTGCGCCTGGGGCTCAGGGCGGGGGGGGTGGTCCTAGGATTCTGCGGGCCAGGGAATGGTCGATCGATTCCCTACCAAACGTGGACTTTGGGGGTTGCATTTCCAGTTGCATTGTCCCTCCAGTATTTGTTTCGCGCTTCGAAGCATAGGCTAGTTTAAATTTTCAAGTACGGGCTTGGGTTGGGGCAACAACTGAGGCAGCCTTGGCGAGATCAATTGAACTGGGATTTGCCAGGGGCCATGATGGAAATCAAGTTGGGATCAAAGAAGAACCCATTGGCCGTGGCTCTAAGCCGCCGGAGCTGACAGAAGGCTCCTGAAGAAGAATTGACCAGGTATCTCTCAGGTTCAAGATGGCAGGCTAGTACTCACTAAAGCAATATTGAGAAAAGCCACGACTGAAAGGCGGAGTCACTGCTGAAGAACTTTGATTTGGAAACTGGGAACCAACCTGACAGTTCTGCCTCTGCCTCTGTGCGACTGTTACACCTGAAGAGGACCCCTGGATCCAAAGGCACCCAGGGTCGGCTGTTGGTTCCCAAAACCGAGTCTTATTGTCTTGTTGTGTTCAATCAGCGACCTTCATTAGGAACATGGGATAAAGTGCGAACCGGCCCCCAAAGCGACATTTGGTTCCTTTCAAGGGCTGTACCACGTATGGCTCGGGTAGGTGCCTCTGAATCACTCATTTACACCTGAGAAGTCTTATACAAAGAGTTTTCGGATATTTATAGTACATATGTATATATATATATATAGAATTATATATATATATACTATATATATATATATTCCCATGAATACATAGATCGACAAGTGCATATATGTATACAATATAATACGATATTAAACAATCATTCATGTATTAATATGAGAGGCACTTACCCCGCACGTGATACAACAAGTTCTTGGCTTGAAAACCAAACGAAGTGGTCGCTCTCGCCAGGTCCTGCCCCAACGCTTGGCACGTGCCGGTAGACGCCTTGGCCGGGATCCTTGGGATTGAGGATCAGGGTTCCGAAGTGGATTGGAAGCCTTGAAAACTAGGAAAGGCGAAAGAACACGAGGCAGTGTTAGCGCCTAAGGGCCTAAGTAGCAAGACTGGGAACGTGGGGTTTCACAACATCATATTCAAGAAACAT
This sequence comes from Effrenium voratum, assembly GCA_963377175.1. NCBI lineage: Eukaryota > Dinophyceae > Suessiales > Symbiodiniaceae > Effrenium > Effrenium voratum. Next base: position 964,937 of record CAUJNA010001013.1, on the reverse strand, counting down.
TGCTGACAGATGAGTGTTTCGTGGGAGGGGTGCGTCACTTCTGCCGTTCCAGTTACTCCCAGGGTAGCTCTCCACTTTGAGGGCGTTGCCACCAGGCCCAAGTTGGAGAAATTTCTGGCTCTCGAGGGCAGGACTGGGCGGAGAGCTACTCCTAGAGTATCTCGCCGCGATTGGCGTTGCCCGCCAAGAATCTCGCCGCTGGAAACAATGAAGGACCACGATCTCGCCTCTGGTGAAGAGAGTTTGCAAACATCTCGCCGCCTGGCTGCCCTGAATCCGAAATGCTTTGACGGATGTATCTCCAAACATCCGTCCAGTGGAAACCCTGCAAGACGGTTGTGATATATTTTACTTCTTTTCTACTTATAATCTGCCCAGCCTGCTTTCACCTTGGCAGCATTTTGCAATAATCAGGCGACAGCTTAACAAAGGAGAAACTGGAACGGCAGAAGAGACGCACCCCTCCCACAGAACACCCATCTCTCAGCAATGTTTCTTATTTGTCATTGCTAGACCAAGATCTAATCTTTTAACTTTTCGCCTTTTCGGTTTCCCTTCATTCCCCTTTTCAACCAGACAGTTGTGCATCTGTCTGCGAGTCTGCGAGTCGGATCCGTCTGATCAAGCATGCGTCCAAGGGCTCATTCCCCATTCACTTCACCCATGATCACCCATTTTCCCAGGGGATTCGCCAATGCGGAACTACCAGCAATCGGCTAAGGACGACTAAAACCCGAGGGTTACTTGAGGTGACAACTAGGACAGTGCAGGGTCCCTGCGTTTGTTTTTGCCTGGCAGACATTGATTTCCTGAAGCCCTACCCCTCTTGAGCCCCTCCAAAAACGCAACAGAGGGAAGGAGGTATGTTTGGAAGAAACAATTGGAAGGGTGCAAAATGGATGTGTCTCTAAATCAGGGAAGCCCAAACTTGCACACCCAGGCCCAGGCGGGCAAACTGAAAAGGGAGCTCTGAGCTTCCTGGTGCTGCATTCTCAGTTCTGAGGATCTCTTTCATTTGAGCGAGATATGTGAATTGATCTTAATTGGGACCCTTTGGTGGACATCATTCTTGTGTCCACCAAGCCCTTTTCAGCGGGCCCCTCAAAAAGTTTGTGCCTTTACGACTGCAAAGTGTTGATTGGGATCCCTTCACACGGATCCTGATTTGGTCTGCCTATTTCATGGCGAGCGGTTTCACCGATCCAAAATAAGACGAGGTCACCATGAAGGTCCTGTCTTAGGGGTTCCCTATTTCAGGTTTTTTGATAGTTCACAGATTGTTTGGGTTGGGGAGTTGTTGTGCTGAACTGCAATGCGATGATTGTGTGGACTTTCTATTTTGTTCGGATTCACTCTCCTACAGATGAACATGCCACTCTAGAACGTAATTCTGGGGTTTTGATATCATCCACGAGTTTGCGGTTATGTTGGTTGGCAAGTTTGTTTATTCTGAATCTGCGCTTGCTTGAGACTTGCGTTGAGGCCATGGTGATGCTCGTCTTCGGCTTCATCATGTGTTTTGCCGCTCGGTGTCTACGGGGAAGGATGCAAAGCGAAGCAACTGGCAACCAAGCAAGCTCACCTTCAGAACCTTCAGGGGAAATACTAGGTTAGCTACTATGGTGGAACCCCCCTTCCTCTGCAAATTTCGCCAATCAGCATAAGGAGTACATGGTGGACATCCAAAAAAGAACAAAACCAAGTGGTTCCTACTTGGTTGGTTTCCCGCTGCACGAACCGCAAAGAGAGAAAGGTGCCCTAGAATACAGGTACCCCCGAGTCTAACAGCGGCATATCTTGGGGGCCCTAATTCAGCGGGACCGTTCTTGCAACCTCAAACCGAACCATCCCTTGTTGAAATATGGGATCTTCTGTCCGGGCTGCTAGGCTATCCTAATCCTTCCGTGGGATACTGGTCCCCTCCTAGTGGTCTTCCAATAGGGGCTAAACATTAGGACTGGCTAACCTGCAGATGGGTGTGTGTCCTTTGAGGGTAGCCCTGGAGAACCTGGCAGTTTTGTTGGTTCCAGGGGTCAGCGGGGATTCAGGTGAAAGGCTTCGCTCTTTCCTTTTTTCCCGCTCCAACCAGCGCCTTTGGCCGCTAGGTCACTTTTGGTTGGCGTTTCGATGTGCTCAAGTGGCCCTATTGTGACCGAACCTCACATGTGCCATGATCACGAACAATCTTTTGGTTGGGGTTGGCAGGGATCGCCTGTTCCAGCTGTTTTTCGGCATACCCGTACGTGAAAATTATTCCGGAACCACCTCAAAAGTGGTTGGTGGACATGAATCCCCACCTAAATCATGTCCACCAAAGGGTCCCTGAATAGAACTCATGCCCATATTGAGCACAGGTTATGAAATCTTCTGTTGTGAGAATTCCCAAGTGACACTCGCAGGTCCTGGTTTGGCTTCTGCCCTTCCGGCGCTTCGTTGATGCGCCGGCCGCCCGTGGGGCCCTCAGCCGGCATCCCGCCCAATTGGCTGGGGCATCCCACTGGCAACGCCACAAGTCATGGTTTGCGTATATTGTGTACTATGGGCTCAGGGAACCTTTGGGGGACATCATCTAGGTGGGGATAAAAAAGGGAACCTACTATTTGTGAGGTGGTTCCCTAGTTCATGGCCAATCTTGCGAGCTAAATCATTGCACTTCTAAATGTTGTCACGGGCCCGCCCAAGTATGAAATCTTGCGGCAGCGCCGTATTGGGATGGGGCCACCATTGGAAACACTGGGCAAACCCAGGGAATTGGGGTGCAAGGGCCGAAGGATTCAACATAATCATAAAAGAACAGTGTGTGTGTGTGTGTCGCGCTGGTTCCTTTATGTTTAGTATAGCATCCCGAAGGTTTGTACCCGAGCCGACTGTGAAACCAGCTTCATTGTTGGTTGCAGGCATACAAGCTATAGAGTTCGCTATGGGTTGTGTTCGAAGCCGGGCGAAGCCAGAGGGCGGGATGGGGCTGAGAATTCCAACCTGGGGACCTGTTCTGCGCTTCATGTACTGGCCAAGCAAAGCACTTCAAGGATAGCTTCAGAAACCAGACCATTACTACTTCGCAAGCGTGAGTTGCCATTTAGGGTTTGTGTCAAGTTGAGGGGACCCCGAATAATGTGGTCTTCCTTTTGGCGTTTCCCCTCACAAGAGGGTCACGTGTTGATAAAATACAACAAACCAGCCTCACAATTTTTGCTTGGGCGATCGTTTTTTTCTTTGGCAAGCCCTGGATGGCAATCTTTCGCGACAGTCCCCCAGCTTCTGCGAGTTGTACACCGTATGCGCCGCGTGAGTTGGCCTTTAGGATTCGTTTTTCAGGTTGGTTAATCATGGTCCAAGACCCTCGATGGCACGCGTGTTACCTTCTTGGGGGTGCTACCCTTCAGTAGCAACCAATCAAGCAAGGTGTTGCGTTTCCCCGCTACTAAAAAATTGGACAACCAATGCAGACGTGTGTTACCCTCTTTCAAGGACCTTGAAAAGTAGGGACCCTTCTCGATGTTTCCTTTAGTTTCACAGGAAGGAAGCCATATGTGGCCTTATTTGGCGTCTCCGTTTTCCCGAAAGCATGGCGAAGGGTTCTTCCGCTGGGTTCACTTGAGTTGTTCTCATGAGAGTCATTACAAGGTGTCATTGCAAGGAATCAGCATCATGAAAGTCATTGCAAGGAGTCATTGCAAGGAGTCATTGCAAGGAGTCATTGCAAGGAGAAAGTCATTGCAAGGAGTCATTGCAAGGAGTCATTGCAAGGAGTCATTGCAAGGAGTCATTGCAAGGAGTCATTGCAAGGAGTCATTGCAAGGAGTCATTGCAAGGAGTCATTGCAAGGAGTCATTGCAAGGAGTCATTGCAAGGAGTCATTGCAAGGAGTCATTGCAAGGAGTCATTGCAAGGCAAGGAGTCATTGCAAGAGTCATTGCATGGCAAGGATTGCAACTTGCACTTGACTCCTGCAACTTGACTCCATGCACTTGCAACTTGCACTTGACTCCATGCACTTGGCTCCTTGCACTTGGCTCCTTGCACTTGCAACTTCCACTTAACTCCGTGCACTTGCGACTTGCACTTGACTCCATGCACTTGGCTCCTTGCTGCTCATGACTCCTGCAATGGCAATGACTCCTGCAATGACTCCTTGCAATGACTCCTTGAATGACACAACAAGTGCAAGTTGCAAGTGCAAGGAGTCAAGTGCAATTGACTTGCGAGGAGTTAAAATCTCTTCTTAGGGCGGCGGGGTAGTGCCGTGGTCAAGGTGCAAAAACCCATGGTTTTTTGCGATTTCTAAAGTTCCCGCGCGACCCTCTGCGGGGATCGGCGTGGTCGAGGTGCAAAAACTCGAGGTTTTTTGCGACTTTTGTTGTTCGAACTGGTCCTCGGGAGTTGTCTCGTGGTTCGCGCGCCTGCTCCCGGAACCGGCGGGTCGCGGGCTCGATTCCTCCCTGGTCCGCGGGCGGGCGTCGCAAGATGCAACTTGCATTTTAAAGCAACTTGCGCAGAGCAACTTGCGCAGAGCAAGTTGCACAGAGCAACTTGCGCAGACCAACTTGCACCGACCAGTTTGCGCAGAGCGCCTTGCCTAGAGCAACTTGCGCAGAGCAACTTGCGCAGAGCAACTTACGCAGAGCAACTTGCACAGAGCAACTTGCACAGAGCACCTTGCCTGGTGCTGTCTCGCACTTGCTTCACGAATGCTTCGTGTAGGGAAAAAGAACGCATCCTGCAGCGTTGGGCCGACCTCGCTTGCGATGTTCTGCTTTCGGGCCAACCGTGGTCTAGTTTGTTGGGGGGTGGTTTTGAGTGGGTGGCCGGTTTCCTACGAGAATGGTTCAGCCAAAGGCCTGGTTTTGCTTAGGGTCAAAGATTAAGGTTTGTATCTGGCACCCGCAGGGTGGCAATTCGCCTTTGGACGGCAGGAGCAGAGGGCACCTTCCTTCAGAAGCCAACGACCACATTGACTCATATCGGCGGATCCAATTGATCCCATGGGGTCCCTTGGGCTTCAATATCTTATTTCAACCCTTGAGAACCGACATCCAAAACCGGCCCAAAACTTTGGGTATGGCGGGTATGGCCCATGTTGAGCCTTCTATTTCTAGCTACGTTGGCGGATAGAATTGTTAGGGCTTTAATGGACGTGTTTGCTTTTTAAGATTTCGACCCCCCAAAATGGTGGTTTTCCTTTACCGCCAAAACGGGCACCCTCAAAAAGAGACGCAACGCAGCCATGTTTTGAGCCAACACGACTTCAACCCAGAGTGGGTGATTTCCCTGCATTCAAGTCTTGGTTAAAAATGGGCCCCTGTGCTTGGTTCATTCTGACAGGAAGCCGCCCAACCTTTTGAGGTTCGGCGTACACGCTTAGGTGTTCGGCCAAGTCTGTGCATGGGTGGTGAGTGTCCCACAGATTCCGCCTGCAGGCTGGACGGTGGTGCTCGTCCGCCGCGCACTGCGGCGCAGCTATCTGACTGGCGAGAGAAAGGCCGGGTTTGGAGATGTGGTTTCATTCGAGAACGACCTTGTTTGTTCGTGTTGTTTGTGGGGATCCAGTATTTTGAAACCTTTGCAGGGGGATTAACTGGGGCTGAACGGGGGGCTGACTACTTCGCAAGGTCCCGAATCGCGCCAGTGGTCTGGGGGTATCAGCCCCAAAGATTCCTGGTTCGGGGGTTCCTCAATTTTGCCCAGATGGGTGGCGGCCGCGTCCAAATGGGGTCCCGGTCCAAACATGGTTCAACTTGTTGTGTTTCAATGAGGAATTTGAACAGCGGAAATCAAGGTCATTTTGAGGAACAGCAGAAATCAAGGTCATTTTGCGGATTTGCACTGGTGTTGGATTGCTTTAGAAAAAATGGTTTAGTATCGGTTAGTATTGGCTTAGTATTAGTTTAGTGTTGGTTTACGATTGGTTCAAGCACGTCCTCCGAATACGACTAGAGTTGGGGTCGTTGGTAAATTTGCTGGGTTTAGAATTGGTTTAGTATTGGCTCATTCTAATCTTGGGAAATTTGGGATCTGAGAAAACGGATTCATGAATAGGGTGCACTTGTTGACAATGACTAGTACCGATCGGTTTTGATTGCAACTTTTGTCACACTTCAAGTTTCACTAGAATTGCCAGGTTTATGTAGTCATGGCAGGCGTTTGATGTGACCTTACTTCCTTGAACCTCTTGGAAACAAATGCAAATGGCTTTCCATAAAACCCACAAAAGGTCCAACGACTTTTTGCTCAGGGGGCATGGAGCAGCGCAGCAGCGGGTAAAAGAAGAAGAGTTTTCAAGGAGACAATCCCTTCAAGAACGTGAAAGTGCACATACTGATTTTGGAAGACCCTCCTGCTGAAATCATGTGGCTGAAGCCTCGTTGTCATTATAGCTCGGGGGCAAAAGTTTGGGTAGTTTGCGTTAGCGTTTCAAACCATGCCGTCCTTTTGTTCTATGGTTCTAAGAGGCTTGTGAACCACCACCTAACCACTTTAGTGTACCCCTTGTTTGGATGTACAGCGGTGGCCGGGGGCGTCCTCTGCCGATCATCGACCTGCGCAAGGCGCCGCGCACGCCGGCGCCCCTTTGGCCGCTCTCTGCGCTGCTGGTGTCTCTGGGCGTAGGGGCAGCCCAGTGTCCAGTTTCGGCCGAGGGAGAGGCAACAACGGCGGTGCCCTGACTAGTTTGTTTATTTATAGCTAAGTGATATGTACATTGTGATTAGATAGTGTTAATGGAATCAAATCATTGCTTGGTGCTTTAAAAGTGAGCCGGTGGAATATCCCCAGACGTTTGGAAACTGTGGCTACCAGGCTTTGGGTTGCTTGCCTCTGTAGGTTTTACCCCTGGTTACCCACTGTAATGGGAACTAGAAGGACTGGGGTACTGCTGTGAAGTACAGATTAACATTGACACTTTAAGAAAATTCTGGGAAATGGCTCTCCAAAGAGTTAGACTAGGCCTTGCCCCTCCGCATATTGCCATCCAGTCAGAGGGTCCCCCCCACACTTGTTGGCATATTCTGAATACGCCCACCAAAACAACCCTATGTTCAATCAATTATCGCTCCCCCAAAAGTGGTTAACCAAAAAGGAAATCATAAGGGCTAAATCCAAACATGTCAACAATCCCAGCAAATATGGATGGCAATATGCGGACGGGACAAGGCTATATTAGATAGATGTTCACCATCATGGCTCACGTGTTGACGGCTACAATTGCAACAGACGTAGGCCACAGTTCCAACTGACACGCTCCACCTGACACAAGCTTCCAATTCTGGGGCCTGGTGCGGGCCTGGTGCGGGCCTGGTGCGGGCCTGGTGCGGGCCTGGTGCGGGCCTGGTGCGGGCCTGGTGCGGGCCTGGTGCGGGCCTGGTGCGGGCCTGGTGCGGGCCTGGTGCGGGCCTGGTGCGGGCCTGGTGCGGGGCTGGCGCGGGCCTGGTGCGGGCCTGGTGCGGGCCTGGTGCGAGCCTGGTGCGGGCCACTGCCGCAACAGCCCCACAAATCCGTTCAACAGCCCCAGAAATCCATTGCAACAGCCCCAGAAATCCATTGCAACAGCCCCTGAATCCCGGTGCAAGAGATCAAGAAATGCGTTGCAACTGCCCTAGACTTTCGGAGCAACAGGCGTAAAAGGCCGTAGCAGCTGCCCTAGTATTCCACAGCAATTGCCCAAGACATTCCTTGTAAGGTAAGGTAGTTTCACCACTGTCCCGATAGTTTGACAATTCCCATTGAACAAGGTTGCCTTGTCACTTCACACTGCGTCATGGGGATCCAACATGCCGCTCACAATCAGCAGCACGCTTTCCTCCGCAAACTCACCTATCGAGATTCGGTTGATGCATTTGTTTTTCAGTTCGATGTCACACGTGAGCAACATCATTGTGTTTGTACATTGAATTTTAGACGTGGCAAGCCTGCAGCATCATGTTGCCATGAAGCACAACCGTTCACAGAAGCAGCGGCTGCGCGGCTTTCAGCTGTGTGTTTGTTGCTGCTCCATGCATGCTGGACTCCAGCAGGATTTGTGAGGCATGCCATTTCACATCACCGTGATGCTGTCCAGCTGACTGCATGTGACACAAGATGGTGGTGTATACAGTTAAAAAACAATTAGAACATTGGGCTGGTTTAGAAGGCAAGTAGGAAATACTGTTTACAATGAGTAAACAAGCAACAAAATAACAAAAACGGATTAAACATTTTTTAATAATATCTAATTAGATTATGGTTTTCCTATACTTACAACATATAAGAGTTTATATGTTGTAATTATAGTATACTTGTATTATATACGCCGTGGTGGTGCCTATCTACCTAAGCCTTGCCAATCCGCATATTGCCATCGATATTTACTGGGGTTGTTGACATGTTTTGAGTTAGCCCTTATGGTTTTTTCCATTGGTTAGCCACTTTTCGGGGAGCGATAATTGATTGAACAGTTGTTTTGGTGGGCGCGAAACTGTGTGGGGGGGGACCCTATGAGTGGATGGCAATATGCGGAGGGGCAAGGCCTGGTCTAACTCAAAGGGTCCCTTAAAGCTTGCTAGTTCTCAGTAGAAAATCACCTGGGGGTTTGGGGAATGAACCGGAAGGTATTGGTACAGGACGTCGCAAGGGATTGTTCCTAGGCGGGCCATGTATTTGTTTTCTCTTCAGAACCAGCAAGAACGTAGTTGCATTGTGAGGGGCTCAGGTTTGTTGTACGCGGGAAACCCTTAGAGCCAAAAGTGAGAGAGTTATGTTGAGGATGTTACTGTACTGGAACCAAAACAGGCCATTCTGGCATGCTTTCTGCACAAGTTGTATCGGGCTCACCTGGGCAATCAAGACACGCTCAACATTGATGTTGATCGCTTGCTTGGGGATACTTCCGTTTGGGAACAATAGCAGTTTGATCTGATTTGTCTTTGGCCCTGGCTTTAGTGTGGATGATAGTGATGATGACCCACAGGCCAGACTATTTTTCCACGGGGGTGGCGGACTTTCCCGGCCGGCCCCAGGCCACAAGAGACCGCAATCTCACGCTATCTTAGTGGAGCCAAACGTCGGCTGGCTTTGGGCCCCCACTCCTGCTTAGACGGGGTTGGTCCTTCAACATGACCACACCCACGGGGTAGAACCTTAGTCTGTGTTTCTTTGACTTGCCTTCGGGACCACTACCCTTGTGCCGATCGGATCTTTCGTCGAAGTTGTTAGTAGTCTAGGTCACATCATACCGGTTGTTGTAGACAAAATCTAGGTTGCCAATCACCCAAGCAGTTGCATGCAGTTGCCACTGCAATAGGTAGCCAGGGTGTCTGAATAGTTGTTGAGTCTAGAGTCTAGATTTTGCATGATCGTTTCATTCCATTTGCTTAAGCATAGTTGCTTTGTTTATATGTTCCCCCTTGCTGGTTTCAAAGGGAATCTATCCCTACTGGACATATGTGTTCTTTTCCAGGGGACTTGTTCAAACGGTCGTAATACGTATAAACCTACCGCGTAGACCCGCAAGTTCGGCCAACGACATGACTCACCGATGCTGCAACCATCCACCGAGTCAAAAGTCACAACCAAGACCAATTCGTGCAGATGAAGGAAGGATTGTCCCAACCATAGGTGAGGATATCTGCCCTTTTGATTCTTTAGACCAGTTGAGCAGTGTCCAAAGCCCTTATTGGCAATTTTGCAGGCGGTGCTACTAAGCTTCTGCCTTGCTTCATAGCGTTGTAATACGTCCTATATAAATCATTAAAACCGTCTCAGTAGACCCCAAAGTCAACGGGCTTAACATGTTGTTGGATTTTACTATTAAGCTACGCCGTTTTCAGGGGTTTTCCAGTCAGGTTATGCATACTCAGGTGTGGCCGGAGCCAGTGGCAGAGCTGGAACAAATCTCCGGGCGCCTCGAGTGGCTTTTGCCGCAAGAGAAGGTGCCCCGGCCGTGGTCGGTTGCGCGGCTTTGATGTATGCGGCCCAGGGAATACCGCGAAACTCAGGAACTTACCTGGTGAGTTGGCAAACTATTTCTTGTTGTTGCCAGGCTTTAATCTTCATGATTTGCAGGCGAGGGCCAAACAGAACTTGGTTTCTGGGCCAGTCAACTCAGCAAGTCATAGAGTAAACTTGCGAGCCTCTTTTTCCCACCTAAGATCGCCAGCCCAAAAGGCGACTCCTTTTGAAACCGTTCCACATTTGAAGACAAAGTGATACCATGGGGAGCCATGGGAAGGTCATGTCCCTTGGAGGTCTTTAACGGGCCTGAAAAACACCACAAGTATAAGTCACTAGCTGGGCTGCAATGGCTCCCCTTGCGAAACAGCTGTGAATCAGTGCATGTTTTTGCAATGGTCAATATTTTACTGTCATCTGCTAGATGTCCTTTTGGCTTCCTTGAGATCCGTCAAAAAAGGGTACCAACACGAGCAACAGACAGACCCATTCATCCTCAAAGTGGGTTGTTTGCTGCGGGCCTCCCGTTCAAATACGATCCAAACACGGTCCATTTGAGAAGCTTCCATCGCGCCAGGAGGAGGAGGAGGCTCCAGGCGCCAGCTGGGACTTTGCGCCTTGGATTCGGCAGGGAGCGATTCAAATCGAGGCTGGCGTTTCAACGGGGCCATGACCCCGTTCTTTCGGGCCATGCCCCCATTTTGAAAGGAGTTACGGTCATGAAGACTCCAGGTTGATGTTGTGAGTTGGTCCCTTTTTGGGGGCTGCCCTTTTTTCGGGAACCGAAGGGGAAACCAAAATCCATTGTGGGGTCTATATCCTATTTAAGATACACCACTTGGATGGTCTTCAACAAGAAGGTCAAGTAAGGTCAACTAAGTTCATTTAGCATCACTTAGTGGGCACTGTATATTCTTCCCGCTTAATGACTGCATGCTCACCTTGGAGGTAGCTTTTCTAGCGTTCACCAGTGAGGCGTGGATCGATCACCCCTGTCGTCATGCTGTTTTGCCCACTAGAAGGTCAAGGACTTCCCTCAAAAGTAGTTACAATCGAGCAAGAATAAGTGACCGCGGTGGCCGCGGTGTCAATAATTCTGACCCCTTGCTTTGGTGCGAAAATGGCCAGACCATTGAAACAAGATTCCCTCCATTTTTCTCGGAACCTGGGTCATTGGGTAGGCGAGAAGATTTCAATATGGTTCCTTTCGAAAGGAAAACATTTTCTCACTGTCTTCCTTTCGCGGAACTGTGTCCCTGTTTTCCCCAAACCGCTTTCTCCAACCAATGGGAACATGTTGGGGATGAGGCACAGGAAATGGTTCCTTGGTCCGCTTACTAGGGAAACGAGCCACCCTAAGCAAACATGGATTCTCCATACATTGCCAAAGGGGGGAAAGAGACCTGCATTGGAAGGTTTAAGACCTCAAAAGGGCCATCCGGTAGTGTTTAAAGGGTCATGGAGACTGTGGGAAGCCGTTTCCTCCTGGTTTCCCACTCGGGTTGCTCCGACAAGGCATCGATCCAAAAACGCGCCTGAGGCGAGCTGGCGGTCTGGGGCGCTGGGTGTGGCACAGCTCTACGCGTTGTGCTGGGTGCCGTTACCAGGGATTGGGCCGGTGATGTGCAAGTTCGGCCTCTACCTCAACAGGCCGGTTCCCCGGTTGTGGGTAGTCTGAGGGTGTGGGGTTTTAGGGTGTGAATCTCTGTGTTTGTTTTTGGGATTTGGGGTTAGGTTGGGTTAGGTTGGTTTTGCAGTTTTGGGCTTTTCGGCCTCTACCTCAACAGGCGGAATCAGAGTCCCGGTTACGTTGCCAGGCCAAAGGCTGACCTTTCTAACTTGTTTGCCTTTGTTTTGTTTCCATCCAACCAGCAACAAGTTCATATAGCTTTTGCAGCGGGTCTAAGTCTTGTCAAGTTGGTTGCGCCATTCTTGGGTCTCAAAGCAGAGTTTTTGGGGTTTGGGGGCTTTGAGATCTTCCAAACATCTCGATTTGACTGTTAAACTGATGTCTCCCGTAGCCCCGGTGTTGGTATCGAAATCTCCTAGCTTACAGATGTTCCAGCGCAGTTTGGGCGCGCCCCCATCAACCTTCCCCACGGCAAAAAAAGCAGGAGCCGGCCTCCAAAAGTGTAAGAAGCCCTCTTGGAGGCCCGCAAATATGACTATCAGCTCACACTGTGATTTTCTTGGCTCGGTGCCTCTTTGAGTGTGCTTCAAACGGAAACTAAAGGGAAGCCCATGGGGGTGAGACCGGCAAATGCTGGGCCTTCGGTTCCGTCTCTATCCAGGCGTGTGATCTTCGCCTTTAGTCGAGACGGTCCCTCGGAGGCGCTCTCGTTGCAGCGCGTGAGAGGGTCTGATTGAGAGCGATCGATTGGAAGCCAGAAGTTCCGCAACAAGACAGCCCTTAATTCCTTTTGATACCCTGTTAAAGCAGAGCAGACGACCTATATATCTTTGGAGAGACAAAAATCTGACGCTACCCAGAAAGGTTCAGTCCGAACCCTTCAATCAAGACTCCTTGGGCTTTGAGATCCTTTCCTGAGGGGTGGGAGGGCTACTGGTTTCCTCGCTACAAAGGATGAAGGGTTGCCGTTCTTGTTTCAGACAGCTGCAAAAGACGTGGGTGCGTCACAACTCAGCACACCTTTTTTGGATGGTCTTAAAGGTAAGGCAAACCTGGCATCGTCCCAAAAACTATGTTGTTTTTGCGGCTATATGAAGCAGCATTTGAACATGCGTATCATTTTCTGTGTACCCCAGATGTTGGCCAAGTTAGAGATAAGCCAAACAGACACCGATAATTTGGCAGGTGTCCTACTTTTGAAGCACAGCCGTGTAAGTGCGTCTTTTGTTTTGAGGCCCAAAAACTTTGTTTTTGTTTTGCCTGGTGGTCTCCTTGAAAGAAATGTGGCGGTGTTTGTTCTATTTTCCTCTTAACACGAACCATAAAGGGTTTCCTAAATCAGACCGACCCAAAATCGCATGGAAGTTGTCAAACATATTGTGATACCTTGCTTATATCCAATAAGCACTTACAATGTCCATGACATAGTATTGATATTTGATTGCAGCTTCTAGTTCAAGTATGGCGCTGCGCTGGTCATAACAAAGTTCATCATGATATCCACAGCGATGATAGTTGTACTGCTTGTGTCAACAATGGTAACCTTCATGAGTATTCTGATACTGATAATGGTAGAGTCAAACTCATTAAATTGAGTGTAATTCAGACAAACTATGCTTTACATGTTCTTAATGATACTCCCCCTCAGATCAACGTGGAACCCAAAAAGAAACCAACTATATTTTTCGGGAATAATGATCTCCTTTTGGGGGAACTCTGCTGTGGGTTCCTTTCGTTAATTTGCGGGGGAGTACTTGGATGTTCAACCAACTTATTGAGTAGGTTATAGCCATGGTGATAATGCCAAAGGGGGACTACCCCCAGTTGTCCAAGTTACAACCATGGCTATAACCCACTTACTAAGTTGGTTGAACATCCAAGCGGTGATTCCATTTCTCCCCTGTATATGGTAGGTACCCAAATAGCACCCGATTCAACAACCAAGACAGAAGCTGCTGGTTACCTATAGTGCTAACTGGGATTCACTGGCGTGAACATCATTCACATGGTCATTTATGTCCACCAATCATTTTGGAGGGTGTCCAGTAAAATTAGTCCATAGCCAAATGGGTGTTGTCTTCCAACAAGGAGAACCCCCCTTTCAACAAAAACAGTGGCTTTGCCTGAGTATCCGACTCCAAGCATGTGGTTGTTTGTTGTTGCGCCCGTCGCCCGATTGAAGCGGTTCGAAGCCAGCTTTTCAAGACGCGGATTAGGCGGAGCCCTCGGTGACCTTCGAGAGCACCAAGGCACGTGAGGAAGGAAGCCTTCGGCAGCTGGCGCTGCAGGACATCGGCTCGCAGAGTGGGTACCCTTTTTGCAGACAGTAGATACGTCTTTGTCTTCTTTAGGGTACCCTTTCATGATGGTTTTAAAGCAAACAAATGCCCATGTGGGCCACCAGCAAAACCGAGGTTGTTGAAGGTTGGTACTGGGAGAGCCACAGCCGGAGCTAGAGTGCTTTATCTTCGAAGTTTTCCAACCTCCCAAACCCCCAAAAACTCCAACCCCCAAACCCCCAACCCTCCCAAACCCTTGACATGGATGTATCAGGACACACCCGCCGCACTCCAAGTTATTGGCTGGGCCTGCCATGCCCTGCTGTTGGGGGGCCCGGCTATCGCCCACTGCAAAGGCGATGGGTCCAGTGGGGCATGTCATTGATCATGTTTATGTGTACGTTTTAAGAGGGTGGGTTTCTGTGAAGTCAAGACAAAGATCCTCTCAGGATGCAAGGATGCTTTGTTGGTGAAAGCCCAACTAGTTTGTATGGTTTGTTTGATGGTTTCTTTCAAAATTGAATTGGGGGCGGGGTTGGCCCTGTATTTCTATGTGCAGTGTGAAGTGTGTTTTGCGGGGAAGACTAGAAAAATGGGATTGGGGGTACCCACACTGTATCCCTGAAGGTCAGCTGGATCCTGCATTGCGTGGGTGGGTTGCCTGCCTGCCTGCCTGCCTGCCTGCCTGCCTGCCTGCCTGCCTGCCTGCCTGCCTGCCTGCCTGCCTGCCTGCCTGTCTGTCTGTCTGTCTGTCTGTCTGTCCTTTTGTCTGACTGTAATCTGTTTGTGTGTCTGTAAGTCTGTTTGTCTATCTCAGTTCAGTCTATGCCAGTCTGTGTTTGTCTGTGCCCATCTGTGTTTGTCTGTCTCTGCGCCTGTCTGTGTCTATCTGTGTCTGTCTTTTTCTGTCTGTGGCTGTGTGTGGCTATCTTTACTGAATATGTCTGCCTCTTTTTTTGTCTCTGTCTCTTTCTTCGTCTCTTTCCCTGTCTCTGTTTGTGTCTGTCTGTCTCTGTGTGCCTGTCTGTGTCTGTCAGTGGCTGCCTGTATCTGTTTGGGTCTGTCTGTAACTGATCCGTATTCCAGACCCCCGGTGGTGCCCTTGTTTTGAGAATCTTTGGGGGGTCCCTTCAAGATGAAACACTCACTGCCTGATTTCCTGGACTTTCTACTTTTCACAAGCACCATTGTTAGTGTTAAACGAAAGGTTGGACGTTTTTCTGACCCATCCACTCAAGAAGTGAGAACACCCCGCCAAACAACATCAGGTTGGGGATGCTGGCAACAGGGCTTCCGAGCAAAGGCGTACGAGCGGTTCCACTCCACCGTGAAGGTCCCTATGGATGCCTTTGTTCAGCTCGGTGAAACATAGCAATTTGCGCAAGTTGCTTGATGTTTGCGCTGGACGCTGTGTTTCATTAGAACGTGAATGATGTGTTATTTGTTTGCGTGTGGGATTGAATGGCTGTGTGCAGAAGTGTTGTTATACGCATCTAGCAACATTTATGTTAGAGTATTGCACATTCTTAGCTCGCATGCGTCATCAATTTGCTTTGACGCACTTACTGATGATGTGTTTCATTTGAATTTGCTTATATATATCTGAGCTACATTTAGTTGTTCCAAAGTTCGCAGCCAACAACATGTGTGGTAAAATCCAATGAATTGTGATGATGTTTATTGTCAGGGTCATTTCAAAGTGCTGATGCACACATCAATTCATGCGGTTGACGTAACACTTTGTGCAAGCTGAAACCTTCGTTTGAACACGAGTCTTTGTGTGTTTTTCCTGCTACGTATTTACCAGTTTGAATTGTCAAATCCCTTCCAGCTGTCAGCAGATTGAGTCTGCTTGTCAAACAAAGAGTTCAAACGGTGTGTTCCCAGACCTCACGTGGGTTGCTTCCTGGTTTCCTTTTTGATGCGAGGTGGTTGCTCTAGAGCCAAATGAATGATGCCTTGTGTCCCGTAGGAATCCATCAAGGTCTGGGTTGCGAGAGACATTCAACCCCTCCCCAGACAGGTTCTCAGAATGCTTCAATCAGAGCCTCCTCGTTTAGACAGTTCCTTGCGCACCTTTCGGGTGAGCTAGTGAGAGGGGCGGGCTGAAGTTCTACCCTGCAGGCGGATTCCATTTCTGGGACGGGAGTGCCAGGTATGGAGCTATACAATCAAACAATTGGCAGCCACAACCAGTATACAAGCCTTATATAAGGCATCTACATATATACATTGCCAACTGCTCCCTTATTGCTCCATACCTGGGTTCTCCCAGAGATAGTCTTTGACTTAACCCGCTTTCTCCGTTAAAGCGCATGCCTGTTGGGCTCGTGTACCTCACTTCCTGAGTTCCTGGAGTTCCTAAACTTTAGTCACTTTTTGGGGTTGCAATTTTCGTGGCAAAGGTATTTGTTGCCCCAAGAATCAAAGGGCACTTTACAAGGGGTATTTGGGGTCTTCTCCAAAGCTCATGTGTTTTTCAGGGAGTGACATTTTATGAATGTGTATCTGGAATCTGAACGTACCATTCTTTGTTTACTTCCCAAAGGTTTGCACCAGCAACCCGAAACTTATTTCCTTCACCTTGTGAGGTGAGGGTCTTGCACTGAGGCTTCTCTTCTTGCTGCTCAGTCAGCTTGTCCGGAGCCCGGCTGGACCCGGGCGGTTGGTCGTTTCTCAAAGAGGGAACCCCACCTTGTTGGGACGGTGTCACAACGAAATCGGATAAAAGTACTCTTCTACGCGAATCTGCTGGAGAGTATGTGTTTGCTTTTGTTTAATTGGTTTCAAGGAATCCGGCTTTTTTCAATGTTATGATGACCCCTGATGACAACATAGCGTAGAAGCCGGTGTTCGTGGAAGACAGGAAGCCATACGGTCGGACGCTGTACGTATCAAAAACTGATTGTATACGCCCAACTTGAAACCGAGAACAAACTATAATCATCTAGGGTTCTTACCAGTGCATCATGCATACAATGCATTTAGCCTTTGAGCAATCCCCGTCCCCATAAAGTAATTTGCGACAGCGAAGGCTGACGGGGTTGCAAGCTCTGGCCAAAAGCTTCCTTTCTTGGGCCCATTTCTCGTTTTTGATGTCTTGACAAGACGATGTAACAAGGGGGCGTACTATAGTGACCTGTTTATTTCGCCAGAGAGCTTTCTGTTTTGCCCTTTTGCCCTTTTTGGGGTTTCCTCGATTTCTACTTCAACTAGCAACATTTTAGTTTGCCCTCAAGTTTCGGTCAAAGTTTCGTCTCACCGTCGTGGCAAACTCGGTCGATAGGCTTGGGACATTCGTCACATTTGTTTTTTCCCTAAGCATCATCGGAGCCTCTTGAAGGGGTTCACGCGCCTTTTCGAGGGCCAGAGTGCTTGGGGCAGCTGTTTCTTTTTAACACCATGCACCCATTTTTGTGAACAACTCTGACGAACCATTGTTCCCTTCATGGTTCAAACGGCATCGTGCGTTTCCTTTTCGGGCGATTCCTTTGGGTGATGTTTCCGGGGTAGCACAGCGGCTTCCTTCAGCACCTGAAGCAAGGGGAAGCCATGTAGAGTTTAATTCTGGAGCCCAAAAAGCATGGCCGTTTGTTCGAGCCCTTCCCGTTCACCCTGAGATCAACTTCCGACCTGAAGCAAGTTGTTGAGTTTCTTAGTTGGGGCGAGAGAGCGAGAGAGCAGAGACAGAGACAGAGACAGAGACAGAGACATAGAGACGGAGACATAGAGGCGGAGACAGAGAGAGAGAGAGAGAGAGAGCGAGAGAAAGAGAAGGGATTCACCCGCATACTCGTTCCCTTTCTTGGGGCAATGAGCAACCCAAATCCCCAAAATCCAAGACTCGCAAGCCATGAGCAGGTCGTGGCCCTTGCTGGTGCTTAGTGGCCCCCAGTGGCATCTAATAGTCACTCTTAGGCTTCAATGGCGCCAAGCGGCTCTGAATCATGAGGTTCGATCAAATTGGTTACCGGACTGTTCATTTCGGACGCACGTTTTCTTTCTTCCAAAAACCAGAGGCCTCACAAAAATTGCGTAGGTCCTTCCGGGGGAAGACATTTTGACGGCCCCCTGTTCCGCCGGCCTGAATGGCCGCTCACATTTCCAAGGCACTGGGGGATTTGCAGTCCCGGGTGACAGCTCTTGCCACCTTTCTGGGTTTCGCACTGGTCGGGGCCTGAGAGGACCCACCACTTTTGACCTGATGTGCCAGCGGTTGGTTTGTGTTCTTTGGGTGTTGTGTGGTGCCTGGAGTCAAATGGCGTTCATGACCTCTTTGAGGGTAATATTGGGCTGCCAAACAAGTGTGTCAAATTTTTGTTGACCTTGGCCACAGGTTCAGCTCGGCCTTCTCTTTGGGTTCCAGGTTTCATACCGCAATCGACGTATGGGCAAGCGAAGCCAAGGGGAATGCATTCCCAACGGATTGGTCCGGCTGCGTTGATTCTTTGCATGGTTTTGAGTAAGCCATGTTTGACCATACGACTCAAGCTGTTGACCCCTTACAGGATCTGGTTTGAACTATATGTTACTGTTGAAGGGTGACTTAATGTGGACCACAATCAAAGTACGATATTAGGTTGGGGGTGATGCTGAAGATTGAGTATTTCGAAAACCATCTTCAACCCGCAAGGCCACAGCAAGGTTTGTGCAGGAAAGCGGAGGGCTCAGAGACCACTGGAAGTTTAAGTTCAGCCACCGGACACCAGGATCTCATCTACTCAAAATATCGATCCAACTAGTTCCAATCCACAAGCATCACCCCCACATAGTGTCAAGGTGCTTCAGAATACTCGGAGCAAAAATCACCCCCAAAAGGCTCCCTGAAAAGGGCCCTGGCGTTTCCTCAAGCCCGAAGGCGAGATCCTTGAGCCTTAAGTTTCGATACATGAGATCCCTTGAGTCTGAAGTTTCCATTTTCTTATTCCGCGGAGAGGACTGTTTCGTGTTCCGCTGTCGAACCGGAGAACCAATTGCTCCTTGTCGCGCCGCGGCTTTGAGGGACCTGGGCCGGTGTTGGAGGGTACATCGCCAGTGACCACTCTTAAAACAGGTCAAGGGGTCAGCCCCAAACATCCCTCTTTGCTGGGCAACTACCTGAGTCCAAGTTGCAACTTGTGAGGTTCCAACACATTGATTTTCCACGAAGCAAGAATCAGACATTAAGCTGCTCCATGGATGTGTTCTTGAAGGTAATTGGAGAACGTTCTATCCTAACCAAGAGGGAAGCTGACCAATTCGGGGAACCTTTGGAGCACCCATTTGCCCTTCTGTTCAGGGTGTTCGCGGAACACGTTCTAACCTATCCAAAATAATTGGGCATGTGTTTCTTTCTTGAGGTATCCTGTTATTATGGTTTCGGGAAGAAAGAAGTTGAAATCCCGCAATTTTTAGGAGGGCCCACTTCTTGAATTGACACAAACCGATTCGAGAGAATCCTTAGCACCCAAACCTGCCCAGGGTAAATGGTCGAAACGTTCTAACTTCTAAACTAAGTCCTTGGAACAGCCTGAGACAACCTCATCCCGGATCGCGGCCGATCCCCCGATCCCTTCGATCGGATGCTCTCCCTTACCGTGGAGTTGCTGAGCGGCCGCAGCTGTGAGCTTCGGGTCTCGGAGGACGGGTCGATGTCAGGTCAAAGAGAAACCGGGGACCTCCAACCTGGTGAAAGGGGCGAAGGAATTGGGTGGCTCGTCTTTTTTAGAGATTGGTCCCCCAAAATGTCTTCGTTTTTGTTTTCCCTTTTTTTTTTCTTCTCTGATTTCCGTTTAGAACCATTCGAAGTGGAACATTAAGAAACAGAAACTTCCAGTTAGAAGGGGGGCTTGGAGTTGAGGCTAAACGAAGCCATGACCAGGGCAACATACTGTTCAATATTATTCAACCCCTTGTAGTATGTTTTTCCTTCGGTTTCCCTTTACATCAGCTCAAAGGAGGTTTCCACGAGAAAGAAAAGCAGTAAGAAGCATTAGGGGTTCTGCAACAAAAGCCAACGGAGGGACACGGTACGCTATTTATGTCGAGCCGAAAAGCCAACCCTAAACCAACCCTAAAGCAACCCGTCCTAAACCAACCTAAATCAACCCTAAACCAGCCCTAAACCAGCCCTAAACCACCCTCTAAACCAACCCTAAACCAACCCTAAACCAACCCTAAACCAACCCTAAACCAACCCAACCAACCCCAAACCAGCCCTACGCCAGCCCAAAACCAACCCCAAACCACCCTAAACCAACCCGCGTCTTTGAACAAGTGAACACTGTGCGGACTTTGCTGCGTTTTGGAAACCCGCTTCTTCGAGCTTTTCTGGGTCCGGACCACAGCGCCGGACCTAGGAGAAAAAAGGCCGCGCCGAGCCTAGGAACAACATATCCCTTCCGCCGAAAAGCCGGCCATGACGACCCGTATTCAACATGTCAAGCCCGAACAACGGGATCCCTGTCGA
Source organism: Effrenium voratum (assembly GCA_963377175.1). Classification (NCBI taxonomy): domain Eukaryota; class Dinophyceae; order Suessiales; family Symbiodiniaceae; genus Effrenium; species Effrenium voratum. The sequence continues at coordinate 944,656 of CAUJNA010001013.1, read as the reverse complement.
AAGACGTCCTTCCATCCCGTGAGATTTAGAAGGCAGTCTCATCAACGCATGATCAGGAACTACTTAGGAAGTGTTCAATATCCTAAGTCCACAAAGTGGGATTTACCTTTTACCCACTTAAGGAATCTAGCAAGCAGGGATATTGAACACTTGCCCGTCGTGTGGTGTCCAAGCAACCTTAGGGCCTCCTTATTGTTTGCCTGCTTTGAGTCAGTTGCCCTTGACCTTCTGGTTGTCCCATTTTGGTCCACTTTGAGTCATGGCCCCAAAAGGTTAACCTTATATTTCTGGATCCTTTGGGCAGCTGAATTCAAGTTGGGTTTCTTTGGGATCAAAAGGGTGGTCTCAAAGGCTAGAGGTATCTTCTTTGATCAGACTCAAACTGCGATGACTCGGTGGCAGTGCTGGTTGGTTGGGTCTTTGACCTGAAAACTTCAGGGGTCCTTAGAGAATCATTCAAAAACCACCTGCCTTACACGGGGATCCTCTCAATCAGCTGGCAACGGAGCTTGTTAGCTAGGCCACATGCATCGTCAAGGCAACCTTCCATACCAGGAGTTAACAGTCGACACATGGATGTTGAGTGTATGCATTTAGCTTTCAAAAGGATGTTCTTTGTCATGCCATGGCCGGTGGTTTGATGCAGCGGATGGGTGGTTCCCTGTTTAAACATACAGATACCCCCACTCCCCCAAATGAGTGGAAGAATGGTCAACCATAGGTCTTTTTGTTTTGTTGAACATCAACGGCACCGGTTGTTTGTTTCTAGAAGAACACTATAACTTCTAGTGCCAAAGTGGTTGTCCAAATGGACACCTAGGAGCCACACCACACCCCTCATGGCAACACAAGGGATCCAATTGTTGGCTTAGAAAGCCCAACCCTCCTCTTGTTCCAAAAAAGCTGGGGTCTCTGTGTGTTTTCCTTTTTTGATTACCGCCCCTTTCAGACAATTTTGTGTCTTGGAGTGGCGGTTCGGGGATTTGAGTTTGGAGTGGTGGTTTGGAAATGCAATGGGAAGCTACGCAATCATTCCCCAGCCTTTTTGTATCCAGCTGACGTTGCCAAGGCCAAACCCAAACCTCCGGGGGTGAGGTCCATTTCTATTTTCTTGGTTTCTGGGCCTGAACAATATCAGCCAACAAAAAGAGTGCCGATCCTTGTTTCCCATGGACATCTGACCCACAAACAACAAGTGCCGACCTATTTGTTCCTTCGGTTCCCTTGGAAAAATCCACTGACCAACAAAGCAAAACGTGCCAACGCTCTTTTTCCGCACAGGACTTGACGGCGGCCCAAGTGGCGAAGCTGGCAGCGCAGCACCTGGATGCCCCCGTGAGCCACTTGCGCTCAAACGGGTGGATGGCCGGGGAGGGTCCTGCTAACTGGCGGGGACTTCTGAAGATTTGTTCCAGGGTTCTTAGCATGGGTTGATGAGTTGTTTAGTTTGATGGGTCCTGTTCCCTTTTGCGTGGGATGTGTGTTTAGTTGTTGTTTGCTTCTTTTGTTGTACAACTCACAATTTGTTGCCAATATGCCAAGGATTTGACGGTTGTCTAGCTTGTGCACTTAAGGATCGCAAACAATTGCATGGCACTACATGTTTAGTGTCGGCACAGAAATGTTGGTAGGCCATGTCAATGTCACCATGGGTAATTACATCTCATGCTCATTCCAGGAGGTTGTCCCACGTTTAACACCCCATCTGGGATCTCTTTTGAACGTTTTGAAATTACTTTGCAACTTTTAAACCTCACAATATTTGGTCCAGAATCAAACATCTACATGTTGATATATCATATCCCCCACCCCGTAAGTTAAGCGAAGGGAGGACCGTACCGGACAGTACCCCAATGAAGGACTATTTCTGGGGGATTTGTCTACGGGCAATTTGGGGCTCTGGGCATGGGCGGACCAGTTCTTGTCCCAAACCCGGCGTCGCAAAAACTTATCTTGTGCGCAGTTTGTTCGCAAGGGGCAACCAAAGCAACATCTCACATCTGGTTGGAACTTAAGTGAGCACTCAAACCTGGACCCGCTAGAGGCTTAGAGGTTCACCTGATTGCGTGTATGCCCCAGTCTCCCTTTGTTGTTTTGGGAGCTGGTGGGGTTTTCACCTCTGATTCCGCGGCTCCAAAACAAGTTTTTACTTGTAAAACGACGATATAAGTCTTGGGGGTGATCAAGGAGGGGGCCTCGAGGTGAAGATCAGGAATGGGGAATTGCCAAGTTGACAGATGTGGGGAGGGTGAGTTGCCCTCATGCAGGTCTACTTTCATGCGGTTGGACCAAGATTTAGGGGAGTTCAAATTGGGGGTGGGGGGTTCCAGGTTCATTAGGCAACCTCTGAATTGTTTGGGAAGTTTGCTCCCCTGAAGATGAACACGACGAAACCCCACAGCCCTCACTTGAAACCCTATTTGGAGGGTCTTCTTGGGCGGGACCGGGGTGTACTTGGATGACAGATTTGTTTTGTCCACTTGAGGGACTCATGCCGACCGCATTTGACCTTGTCATCGCTTTAGTCGTTTTTGTTAGCAAGGTTTCAAAAAAAACACCTTTTTTCCAGGCCCTTTTGGCTGAGTTAACCGGGATATTCAACACCCCGACGTGCGCCTCAGGCCAGCTCTTTGCGCAGAGTCGAGCTCTGAACTCTCGCCAGAGCTTGCGCCAGCTGGGTGTTCAGGAACCGAGTAGACCTAGTCGAACGAAAGTCGAACGACTGTGGACTGGCCCAAGCAAGGTGCTTCTATAGGGGGTGTTCGGGATCATTAGGTTTAAAACCTCAAGAAGGCCTTGGCTTGAAAAGTGGCACTTGCACGCAGTGGTGTTGTTGCTTTAATAAGAGAAAACAAATCGGCATTACATGTGTTAGTTTAACAAAAAGCAACAACACACACACACACACTAAAAGAAACTCGCTAGGTCCTAGCGAGTTTCTTTTAGTGTGTGTGTGTGTTGTTGCTTTTTGTTAAACTAACACATGTAATGCCGATTTGTAGGAGGCTCACGCTTCTCCATGTCTGGGTTGCATTGGGGTCATGCGCCTTGTGGTGGCCTGGTTGGCAAGTTAATCACCTAGGTTCATTGCCATAAGCAAAAACGGTCTCTTCGCCCCAAACCTGTGGGTTTCCTTGTTTTGCCATTCCAACAGTATTTTTTGCAGTCGGTCTGCTGTAAGTCCGGCTAAGCTCGGTTCATGCAAACAAATACATGTCCGAAACATACAGGGTTCTCAATACTTCCCTTTTTGGACCATAAGTTCGTCTAGCCTTTTGTTTCCCTCATCCCCTCAATCAGGAGCAGCGCTGAATAACTTGACCCACGACAGTGTCTGTCTGTGTGTGTGGATGGATCTCTTTTGGGCTTATGCCAAAGGGAAACCTGAAGGGACCTCAACCCCCGAGCCCTGACGGTGGCTCCCCCGTTTTTCCCGCGTAGTGCCTTCGCTAGGACGGCGAGCGACTCGCCGGCCACTGCTCGCAAATGCGGCTCCTGTCGGGCTTCGAAGCGCTCAGCGACTTGGCGCTTCGAGAGCTACGGGCCCAACATAGAAAGTACCAAGAATGTCGAAAACATTGGCCAAACTCACACCACAAAGCAAGGTGTCAAGTCTAGAATTTCCTGGTTTGCCGGTTTCTTAGACAAAACCGTTCTTGCCTTTTTGGGCAGACCAAATGGGATACATGATCTGAACAATTGCTTTCTGTGTGCCTCGGCCAAGAATTGGCTGGATTTTGTTGGAGTTTAGTTGGGGAAGCGTCCAGGAAAGTGCCCGCAAAAAGGGAAATGGGCCGTCTACTGTCAGCCGTTTGATGCTGTAAACTATTAGTAATTCTTCAGCCCACCATTTTGACCCAAGGTGAGTTTCCCTGACGTCTCCAAATGTTCCGTTATACTGTGGTGCTACCTGGTCTTTTTGTCTTGTGACACTGTTGGCTCATTAGGCTAACCACTCAACTTTCCCACGTTGGCTTTGTGGCAGGCAGGAATTGAAGGAAGGACTGAGATCGCCACAGCGCTTGTAACTGCCACGAGGTTCTGGTTCCATGTGCGAGGGTTAAACCACTTCCGTGGACCCCTTGACAATGGTGAAGGTTATGCAGTTATGCAAAAAACCGTGGCTATAACCCACATAATGTTGCACTTGCTGTAGTATGACCCCCCGCTCCACTTCCCTGCAAAGCGCCAACATTCGTCGTTTGGAGCCGCTTTCTTGGAAAATTGTCGATCTGGGTTGGACTTGGACTTGCTGATATGATGTAGAGTTGCCAATTCGCAAAAATGTTGTGTTGCCAAGAATTACTCACTGATGCCCAGTACTTAGTTTAGTATTGCCAGGTTTACAGTTGGTATTGCGATTATTGCACCATAGATTTCCAGAACTTACTTTTGTATTAGCAATTCACAATTTAGTATTGCCAATATTTAGGCTAAGATTCCCTGTACTTGATTTAGTATTGCAAATTCTATACTTAGTATTGTCAATCTTTGATTTCGCGCACAGGCATTGAGTAGCGGCAACTCCAAATTATCCAAGATGTCCAGTATGTCCAGTACCTAAATTAGTATTGCCCCTAGCCTCTGAGGTATGAAGGGCTTGCATGAGCCACCCTTTGAAGTAAAGACATGGACCCCAACGCAGTTAGACTAAAGAGGATCAGGGCTCGTGCGGGGTTCCCCGGGGCCACTACAACATGAAATCCTAGATCTAGGCCTTTAGCCTCTAAGCTGGGAAGGAATTCGATCCACCCTTTCAACGTACAGGGTTAAGGCTTTGATTTAGTACTTGTTTGCCTGAATTTCTCTTAGGAAACACACTTTCTAGAATACCCTGAGAACGACGCACCCCACATGTGAGATGCGTTCATGAGTCACTTGTTCTACGCAGCGATTGAGGGCGCGAAAGCCGTCCCAGGATCCTGAAATAGGAGCAGCACCTTCTACAATAGGAGTCGAATTTCATGACATCGGTCCAACATTAAGGGGTTTTTACCAAAGGTGCACAAGATCAGGATCATCTTTTTTGTTGGTATAACATTCCTGGACAATTGACAGTTGAGGGGGGGTCCAAACATAAGGGGTTCCTTCAGAAATGGACTACTATCCCGCACATGCCTTTAACCCCCTCAACCCCTTCGCCTTGTTTGCCTTTCTTGCAACTATCGAGGCCAATGAAGCCCTTTGGGTCTTGAACGTTTAGGCGATCCATGATGCTATTCGCTGCTGTAGCAGGCCATTTTTTCACATGCAATCGTTGATATCACCTTTTGGTTTGGTTTCCCCTCCTTGTTCCCGTGGTTTATATTTGGTTGACACACACACACACTGGCGGTAGCGAGGGCTTACTTCAACCCCTCTATCTTGTGTGTGTGTGTGTGTGTCTGTGTGTCTGTGTGTCTGTGTGTCTGTGTGTCTGTGTGTCTGTGTGTCTGTGTGTCTGTGTGTCTGTCTGTGTCTGTGTGTCTGGCTGTGTTTGTCTGTGTCTGTGTGTGTGTGTCTGTGTGTGTGTGTGTGTCTGTGTGTGTCTGTGTGTGTCTGTGTGTGTCTGTGTGTGTCTGTGTGTCTGTCTGTGTCTGTCTGCGTATGTCTGTGTCTGTGTGTGCCTGTGTGTGTCTGTGTGTGTCTCTGTGTGTGTCTGTGTCTGTGTGTGCCTGTGTGTGTCTGTGTGTGTCTCTGTGTGTGTCTGTGTCTGTGTGTGTCTGTGTGTGTCTGTGTCTGTCTGCCTGTGTCTGTGTGTGTCTGTGTCTGTGTGTGCCTGTGTGTGTCTGTGTGTGTCTCTGTGTGTCTCTGTGTGTCTCTGTGTGTCTCTGTGTGTCTCTGTGTGTCTCTGTGTGTCTCTGTGTGTCTCTGTGTGTCTCTGTGTGTCTCTGTGTGTCTCTGTCGGTGTGTCTGTGTGTCTGTGTTTTCTGTGTGTCTGTGCGTCTGTGTGTCCGTGTGTCGGTGTGTCTGTGTGTCTGTGTATCTGCGTGTCTGTGTGTCTGTGTGTCTGTGTGTCTGTGTGTCTGTGTGTTTGTGTGTCTGTGTGTCTGTGTGTCTGTGTGTCTGTGTCTGTGTGTTCAGGGTATCCTTGTTCAAAGTTGCCACCCACTCACCCACTCACCCACTCACCCACTCACCCACTCACCCACTCACCCACTCACCCACTCACCCACTCACCCACTCACCCACTCACCCACTCACCCACTCACCCACTCACCCACCAGGAAGTGCGGGGGACGCCTGGTTCCTCGCGGTGCCACAGGCCAAGGACGCCTTTCTGCTGATGCAGTCGGACGGATCAGCCGCATGACTCACCGAATCGTCTTGCGGCTTCGCAACCGACTCGCGGGACATGAATCGCCTAAGTTATTCGCCCCCACGCAGTCCTGGATGTTCCTTTTCATCTGCCAAACCACATGTTCGCGTCGGTCCAGTTGGCCAAGCTGGGTCCAGTGTGGTGAATGACGCGGTGGGTAATCTCAAACACATGGAAGAACCACAACAGGGGCCCTGGATTTAATCATCACCTATTGGGTGAGTTTCCTGTCGAATATGCCGACACACTGCGGCTTGTGACACTCTTCTCGTTTACTCGCAATGTTTTAGCGTTTGTGATGGTAAACTTTTCGGGCGTGTGCCAAGGGGAAGCCAAATGGCAAACAAGAGGTACACGGAAACTTAAGCCCACACCTAGTGAAGCCCACATCTTTAAGGGCTCAAGGTTTCGGGGGCGACAACCTTTAAGGGCCCGGACGGATTCCATGGGGCGGAACCAGGTGAGGATTTTGGTAGAGCCAAAAGTCCGGAAAGGTTCCACCAATGGTCCCACAAAAACGTAGGAGACTCACTAGTCGTCCCATATTCTTTGGAGGAACTGCACATATCAGGGTCCCTCACAGGATACCAGCTGATGTACATTGCCAGACTTAGCTGCCCTTTGTGCCTTTTCGCCTTTTGGCTTTCCATCAAAGTTACGCAACAATTCACTTGTTGCAAGGGGTGGGATCCGTCTGGTCAACTTCAGTCAACCTTGAACTGTCTATGAGACCCCAGTTCTGGTCTTTTGGAGGTCTTCTGGAAAGCACTCCAGCAAAAAAAGAACCCGCCCAAAAGGATTGTTTTGTGGGCGTTACAAATCACAGGCATGGAACCTCCTTTCGAACGCTGCTTTGGGGAGCTGTTGGGATGAACACGCTGGTTCTTGCGATTGTTTGACCCTTTCTTGGGGCGGTTTCACAGCCCTGAGCTGAGCGTCAGATTAGGTTTCGATCTTAAGGCTTGCCCGTTTGAGGTATCAAGATTCGGAGAACATCGTCCGAATCATGAATGGGGATTGTAAATCCATGGTCAACAACACGTCATGATTTTGGCTGGGCGTTAAAGTCAATGGGCTTTCCCTTCAACACAACGCCTGGGTTGACTTTGATCGTAAAGCAGGAGGCGGGCAATAAGAATGTGGTTCATACACCACTTTGGAGGGCTCGCGCGAACTGGTAGCCATCGGGGGATTCGATGTTCTGCTCGTTGCCTAAACCCATTTTTCTGCTTGCTCCTTTTCATGTGTGTTCCGAAGCTTTTTGGTTTGGATACCACACCTCTTAGTTGGTAGTTTATTGGTGGATTGTGGAGTTGCACACCACTTCCTTTTGAAAAATGGGGAAGGCTTAACATCCAAGCCACCAAATCAAGCCACCATTGAGAGGGAATCTCAGAGAGTGATGCACAGCACTCATACTCTACAGTTGCATCCAAGCGGCCCGTCAAGGGCTTTGTTTCGTCCATTTGCTATATTCCCCTGTTGGTTTTCAAGGCAATCCATCGCTACTGGAGGCATGTTGTTGTTGTTTTTTCCAGCGGCCTAGAGGCAATGGACGGTTTTTTGAGACCCCACACTGCATTTGGCTTTTGTGAGGACACGGAATCTTTCAGGTTTTTTGTTTCAATCCCCTCCCTAATCATGGTGCCTCAAAATGGGCAAGTATTGAGGCCTTGAGGCCCAAACCTCGAAGTCCCGACTCCTCGGAAGGGAATCTGATGCTACGATGTGAATCCCTCAAAAAAAGGTCAAATGATGGCATGTCCCTAAACCACATGAAGAACCAGCTTGTCCACCCCACCGTGTCCCAAAGTACCGTTCGAAAGGATGTTCCATTGTCCGATCGGCTACCCAAGCTGCAACCATAGAGCCCAGTTTTCCAAGTTTCAACCATGGACATAGCCTACTGATTTGTTGGTTGCTTGAACATTTAAATGGTTTGAACATCATCGTACCATGCTATGAACCCACCCGGTTCGCTGAGATCTCCGCCTGGGGCGGCGCCGCCTGTAGCGAGGCGAGAGCCGTTTGTGCAACGTACACCTCGTGCTCTTGGTGGGTTTAAAGTGAAACCAAAAAGAGGACCGAAGACATTTTGGGGGGTGCCCTAAAGGCACACACATTTCCTCAGGTAACCAATGGGTTTCCCACCCGAGATAAGAACTAGGACACTGGGTTATTACCTACTTTTGCTGGCTTGCCTGAGATCCACGACCTTGTTCTGGGGTCGTCTCATTTGTTTTGTTTGTTAGATTTTAAGGTTGTCGACATATGAAACAGCTTCTGAGCATTGTTTTGTCTGTGTACCCCAGTTGGCCGCCTTTCAGGTTCCCTTGGTTCAATCAATGAGCCATTGCCTGCGCGCTTCGACCCGCCCAAATTCCCCCCGCGAGCATGGTCCAGGTGTGTCCTTCTGTGCGGGTACTGTTTTTGTTGGAATGGAGGGAAACAAAAGGAAAACCCAAGCCATTTTGAAGCATTTGAGGGTCCCGTACTTTGAGGCAGTGCCAGTACCAAAAACACACCCAATACAAAGGCCTCATGATCAAGTCGTGTCGGATTCGGGTCAGAAGGAGACTCTAGGTACAGACATTCCCCGTGTGATCCCCGCAAACACGCAGATATCCTTCCCCAGACAGCCCGAAAAGGGTACCCTCAATTAGAGGCTAACCCCACGATTCCTACTATGGTCAAAAGAAACAAGCCGAAGAGTGGTTTCCTTACGGTTTCCCTTAAAGCGGAGAACCCCCATGGATGGAGACCTGTGTTTCTTCGGGGGCCCCAAAGATGGCTGCGTTTGGAAGGCTTTTCCCATGAAGCCTTCCAAGGAAAATAGCATGACTGTCACCATGGCAGCCCATAGAAAAACCATAGAAGATAATGTGGTTTCCTTTGGGTGTCCGTTCAAACCCACTGTTTCTGCGGGGATTCGGACCCTTCAAAAGCAAGGGGTACTTGGATGTTTAACCCACTAAGCAAGTAGGCTATAGCCATAATATGGCTATAAGGGGGCCAACCCCAGTGGCCCAAGTTATAGCCACGGTTATATCCTTACCTGACGTAGGCTGAACATAGCCCCAGCATCAGGAGTTCTGCGAGCGATTGCACGGGATCACGCAGCTTGGTGCCACCCCCCACGGCGCCTTCGCCTCACTGCAAGCGGACGGGTCAGTGACCACCTGGGGCATCGCGGCCGCGGGGGGATCCAAGCGCCCCGGTGATCACTTGGGCGTGTCTCATTTTGGGGGTCCCCTAAATGTTTGGTTTCGTGTGTTGTCGGTTTTCAAATTTAGGGCTCCAAAAAAAGCGGCCAAATACTGCATCAACATGGTTTGCTTGTTGGTTCTCCGCAGGGAATGCTGGAATAACCCTCAGGAGCCATCCTTTCTAGCTGTAAGGGCATCTCTGAGAGAGTTTCGGAAACACAAGCTTTGTTACACATCTAAAGACAAATTGGGGTTGGCAATATGCAAGTTAGGATCACTTGAGGTTCGTGCTGAATTTTCCTGATTTGTCGATGGCTAAGCTGGGGAGTACCCCCAAGTTGACAACCCCACTGGTTGAGAAAGCTTCTGTGCAACATCAACCTTTTCTATGTTGGTCTATGTTTAGGCCAGGTTTCAAAAGCTTAGTCGTTCATTACCAGGCACAGTCGGAGCGCACTCAGAAGGTATGAGCCCACAAAATGTGTGAGTTCCCTCTTGATTCCATTGCAAAACCAACCCCCAAAAAAGATATACCCCCCTAGACAAAGACGGGGTATGAACATGTTCAGGGCCCTCAAAAAGCCGATCAGGGCCTTGGAGTCCGGAAGTCTTCAAGGCCTGCAAAGGTTCTACCTGGTTTCATGGGTTAAAGTAAGGGCTTTAGAACTACCTGGAGTCCTGGAGTCTCCTTCTGACTCGAATCAAACATAGGTCAGTACCCAGAAATGAAAGGGTCGCCCCGTGTTTTAAGGGTCAGAATGAGACTCCAGGTATAGCTCACTTGTTCAAAGCCAACCTTTTGACCTTTTGTTTTTCCCTTTCTGGCAACTACGTGTAGTCGAGGCTCCAAATGATTTCCAGGTTCTTTGGGCAAGTGCGCTTGGTCTGTGCCATGACGCCAATGGCTTTTCCATACCGGGTAACCCCCTAGTCGTGGTTTGGTTTGCCGGTTTGGTGGTTTGGGGGTTTGAACCTCCAAGCCACCAATCCAAACCACAAATTAGAGGGAACCGCTTTGAAGCATTCGAGCCCTTTCGGGTCAGCTCCACCCCGGAGCCAAGGTCTCATGTGCAAGACCAGCTGCAGCATGTGGTGGCCATGCAGGCCAGGGATATGCAGAGCCAGGCACATGTTGTTTGTTTCTGTTGGTACGGATCCGCTTTTCCAATGGTATGCTTGTTTTTGGGTAGGTTTAAGGCGCAACGCAAGAAAGCCAGCGATTTTAAGGGTCCCATTCCTATTTTGAGACACATGTGTTATTCAGGACACAGCCTAGGCCGGTTTTGAAAACCGCAGGGGTTATATAGGGGGGCTGATCTGAATCTATGTGATTGCAACTTGTTCCGAGCTGGGATTCTGTTCCAGAAGAACCCCTGATAGCAGTCAGTGTCTTTGAGGCCGTGAGGGTACTCCTTTAAAATTTAGGCCGGCGCCCGGCGCAATGGTTGAAGAAGTGCGACCCTCTATCACCACCAAGCCAATACTCCAAGGGATAGAAGAGGGAACCAAAAGTGGGATTGTCAACCCCCACCCGAATTGGGTGGCTCCTTTTGGATCCTTCTTTGTGCTTGCACCCAAGGGTTGGGCAAACGGAGGCGACCAACGGAGGCCTTGGCCGTCGGAGGTGGAACCCGAACTGTTTGCAATACGCTCTGCCAACATACAGCAGGCTCGGACACATGAGGTTTAGATTGGGGGGGGTTTAACCTAGGTTTCCTATCACTTGCTGGGCCGAACAACAAAGTATACAGACACCATACTGTCAACTGCCTTCTGGGTTGAGTCGCGCTATGTGTGGGTTTATGCGGGATTTCAGGAATAGCCCGCCCACGATGCTTTTATGCTTGATGCGTTTTTAAATGTTGCAGATCTCGCAGCCCTCTCTTCAGCTGATCGAGTGCTCTTTGCAGCAACCTTTTGATCTTGGATCCCCCTATGTGGGTGTGTCTTTTTGTTGAGGGGACCCCTTTTGTGGCGGTTTTGAAGGGAAACCAAAAGGCAACAGTTGTTTTTTTGTGTTTTTGTTTTGAGGGGGGTCCCCCTAAAAAGAGGCATACCCATATAATCCAAAAGACAGTTGCACATGCAAAAGGGACCCTGACATGTCCAATTTGTTGTCGGTATGGCTACTCCTGTTTTGGAAAAAGTAAAATGTCCGGAACACGGCCATAAACCTGGCCTTGGGTGTTTGACCAAGGAGTAATGAGCTTGGTTCTAACAGCTTGTAAGCCTCCAATTGGAGTTTTTGCAGCTACTGACAATTTGGCCCAAGACCCAATAAATGTTGAGAAGGTGAGTGCTTCTTCCCCCCAAAGTGAGTTGGATCCCCGCGTCAATAGCTTGCACCCCCTTCAATCAAATCAGCCAGGGGTTACATTTGGGGTTAGCATTGTAGTAGGTGGTGAAACCTAGCGGCAAGCAACCCCAAGGGTTAACGCCTGGAAGCACCGGGGGATACATCCAGAAACCTGATGTAAGTTACTGAAAGTGATATTTATTTGAATTATATAGCCGAAACGTATCCTACGCCTGCTCCCTAATTCACTTGAAACCCAAGAAGGTCGTACATTTCGAAAAGGACATTCTTCACATTGATGGTTTTGTGAGTTCCCTGTGGGCACCCCGGATTAATAAACCCCTGGTTGAGGACGATCGGGGGTTGGTTTTAGCGGCGATTCATCGCTTTCCTCGGATTGATCCGGACCCCAGAGGAACCCCCTAAAATACCCTCTCCCCAACAATCATGGAAGTGGACAGAGAGGTTCAAAAGGAAAGTAGTCTTCCAACACTGTGGCAGCTTCCATGATTCGGAGTCATTAAAAGGGGAACCCCACTCGGACCTTCGAACCGAGGCCGCGGGGAGCGCCTTCGCGGCGCTGAAAGGCGATGGCTCCGTGGTGTGCTGGGGCGGCCGCGAGCGGTACCTCGAGCGGAGGTTCCTGTTGAAATCGGTCCGTGTACTTTTGTTTGAGGCTCGGTCCCCCCTTTTTCGGGTTGGTTTTTAAGGAGAACCAACAGGAACGGAACACCCCTTTTATTTGTTTTTTGTTGGGGGGGGGCGCCCTAAAATTGACACACCTAATTGAGTGGTTTCCTTTGCTGTTGTATAGGGAATGGTTGAAATCACATCCCAAGATTGGCCCGGAGGATGTAAGAGAAATGTGGACCAGCTTTTCTGGCTTGACAGGATTGACCCAGGGCCAGGGAACCCCATTCTCACCCCTCCAAATACCTGTTTTGTAGGGCAACCTGCTGGTTTGGGGGGACGGATCAGGAATTGATTATCTGCTTTACCACAAAACGTCGCTTGCAAAGGAGCAAGCAACTCAGGTTGGCGTGCGTCACCACGCGTGTTCAATTCATGTCCGCTTCAAACAGTGTAAGGTCCAGTCAACCCCCCCCCCCCCCCCCCCCCCCCCGCCCCCCCCCCCCCCCCCCCAACGCACGTGAATCTTCTGTCCCAAAATTGGTTGAACATCCGGCAAAAGTTGATTTGGGTGAGTTTCCATTTTTGTTCCCTTAAATACGACCCCCAAAAAGGGTGGCAGTGGGGGCAAGCCGAGCACACCAATGAGAAAGGTCTGGTGCTTTGTGAGAATGAGGGGTTTGCTCCTCACGTGACACCAAGGAATCTCCCGTTTAAGGTAAAGACGATCGGCCAAAACTCTTTCTGTATCACAGTGGCCACTTCTCACAATCCTTGCAGCAATCAACCAATCGACTTCTGCTGCTGGCTGCTTTGAAGCAGAGCGGAGTTCATTCAGAAGCATCTTTTTTGCATCCCCAGAACATGTGATTTCTCATTGTCTCTTGAATCTTGCCTAATTCACATCCCGCGCAAAAAATGGCTCGATGGAAAGAGCAAGACATGTGGAACTGCCTTTCTGGCTGGCTGCTTTTGGGAGGAGCAAATGAGCAGGAAATATCCGTTTTACCAAAAGCAAGGAGCAAAGCGGAGGTTTCCCTGCACCAGCCCGCAACAACCACAATTTGCTGCAAGGGGAACAGCATGGGTCCTGTGAACAAGCCCCCCGCCCCCAAGAGAAAGTCCATTAGACGGGGGGCTGCTCATCAACTCGCTCCCTGAGTTCCTAGACTTTCAGACTTTGGTACTTTTTGGGCCGACAATTTGAGTGGCAAGCCACTCGATCTGAGGAAATGCAACTTGGGCCAGGATTGCTCCCAGGTCCAGGAGCTCCGGGTGCAAAGTCTTCGGAACAAGCCCCCGAAATGTTTTTTTTTGTTTTCCCCCCCCCCGATTCCCTTTGCCGATGGGCTCACACCAACACCCCAAAACATGGCATTTGCTTCTGAGTTATTTATTTGGCCCTGTGGTTTCAAAGGTGATATTACACTATCGACATATGTTTGTTTTCCCGGAGACGGGACCAAGAGAGTTTTGCATCCTCCCTAAATGGGTAAATCTGAGTGGGTGCCAAAAAGGGCACGTCTCTTTTTGGGCGGCCCCAAAGATGGCCTCTTTTTCCTGTGGGTGTCCCTTTAAGACAAGATGTATCAAAAAGCGACACATAAAGTTGGATCCCCGGGTGCACGTCGAAGGAGGAGTTGTACGAGGTGCGGCACTTACGGGCCACGGAGTCCGCCTTCGCAGCCCTAAGGGCGGACGCTCGGCTGGAAATCGGCTCGACGTCTCCCGACAAAATGGGTGGCTCGTCGTTTTTGCGGGACCCGGTCCCCAAAAAATCGGTTTTCCGTTTGGTCTTCCATTCAAAACAAAGGAGGTACCCTCAAAAGAAGACAAACCCAAATGTCTTGTTTTTTCCCCACATACTAGTAGTGTTTATCTGAAATGCATTTCACTGAGAATAACGGCAATGCCGTAAACATACCGGGGCCGTAAACATACCGGGGCCCCACTCCCCGGACGGGTTCTTGGAACCTTCTGAGCTGACCTTGGCGTGGACACGCACATGAATCCAAACCCCCCGGGTTTATATGTTCGCAAGTGGCCGGTATCTCATCAACAGAGCCGGTCAGATTGATCCGGCAATCCTGTAGAACGACCCACAGGGAACCAACTCGAAGAACTAGGAGCCATCCCTTTTTGCCCCGGTTGCTAATACATGAACAAACCCATCAGGTCCTTTTTTGCTCGTTGGCTTTCGTCCTAAGCACCAGCCTTTTCATGTCTTTTTTCACACGCCTTTGATGCTTTCTGCGGGCAAAAAGAGGAATCTGCCAAATTCGAACCCCTATCGCCGTATCTCCGCATCTCCGGGGCTTGGGGCAGCAAGTCCGGAAACCCGCGGGGTGGGAGTTACCCCAAAGTTGAAATGGGGTAGGAGACCACTGAACTGAAGTGGTGGACCTCCTTGTCTCCGAATGTTGATGTCCAAAGGGTCTGAGTTCGTACCCATACAATATTTGACAATATAGGGTGTGGCACTCTCCAAAATAGTGGTGTTTCTTTTGGTTTTTCTTTAAGATTAAAGCGGGTCCATCAAAAAGGACAGACCCCTATATACAGTGAGTAGTCGTAGTGAGCCCCTGTTTGGTTGGATTGAAATGAAAACCAATGACCAACCGCAAACCATTTGGGGATTCCCTAATATTGAGACCCGTAATATCTAGTGGTTGTTTATAGTGGTCCGACCTGTGGACCCGATGCGGATCGGTTTTCCGACAGGACGGCGCGGTAGTGTGCTGGGGCAACAGCTGCGAGGGTGGCGACTGCACCCGGGCAGGAGATCTGCGGAATGTGGTCGCGCTGCGCGCAACCCGCCGGGCGCGGGGCTTGGCTTGGGCGCTGGGGGGGGGAGCGGGGGTGAAAGACGTGGGAAGGCTGGGGAGCTTGCCTGACCAATCCAAACCCTCACTGCCAATGCGAATGACCAACCAGCAGCTACATGATTTTGTGCCAGGGATTTGGACCCCGAAATGAAATGGTTGGTTGTTCTTGGTTGCACGTGGAGGCCTGCATTTTGGAGCTCAAGTTAGGATGGCCGGTTCTTTTGGAGGGACATGGGGACGCACCCCCGTTTCCCACAAAGGGGCAACAATCCAGCTATTATGACCCAATCCAAGGCGGGGCTGTTTTGTGGACTGCGTGGATTAACGGCATGGACCTAGTGCAAATGTTCTCTATGCCAAACTTGTCCCGAGGCTGGGTCAACATTTAGGACCATCGCAGACAGCTTTGCCCTTGACTAAAATTTGATGAATGGCGAGATGTAAATCCAAGCGGCTTGTTTGTTTTTCCACCTGAGCAGGGTGCAAAACCTAGCTGCACTGCGATTGAAAGAGGGTGGTCATAAGGGCTCCCCGCGCAAGGAAAACACGTGGCGTAAGGCTGCGTAAGCTTTTGTTGGAGCCAAATTTGTCGCGTAAGCGGTTTGGACTGTCCTTGTGTTGCCTGGCAGCGAGTTTATTTTGAGGTGAATGTTTGAGTTCCATCGGATCGCAAAGGCTTTCAACTAAAGGACCCACCCCAAATACGAAGGGGTCGTGTTGCGTGGGCGGCTTGCGAGCTTC
Organism: Effrenium voratum; assembly: GCA_963377175.1. Classification (NCBI taxonomy): domain Eukaryota; class Dinophyceae; order Suessiales; family Symbiodiniaceae; genus Effrenium; species Effrenium voratum. Next base: position 928,660 of record CAUJNA010001013.1, on the reverse strand, counting down.
AGGCTGCAGGCCCACTTGTTGACGCTTCACACCCCACGAATGCCTGTTCGAGGCTAGAAAGCCTGCAAAACCTTGCTGGGGCGTGGAAAGGGCTAAAAAACATTAAAAAACGATCTAGAGCGCAGCCTTTTCGTTTTTCGTTTTGGATACCTGGAAACCTTGGCAGGGACTCAAACACAATAAAATGGAATTAGTGGGTGCCACCAATGCCGTTTTGAGGTTGGTTAGCTTCCAAAACCTCGCTTGGGGCGAAGAATGCACGAGGGGCAGTTGGTGCGCAGCGCTTTTTGCAATGTTGTGGACCGGGTTTCTTGCAGATATCTCGCCGTCCACGACGCCACACCAACAGGGTGGCATACGCTCTTGGCCCGGGTTGGAGAGAGGTCTGGGGCTCCCCCCCCTGTGCCGCAAGAAAATGCGCTTCTTAGCCGGGATCTTTCTTCTCATCCCCATTACTCACTAAAAACCTTGCCCGGAAAGTCAGAAACACAAAAACAAAAAAGGGGACGTAAGGAAACCATTGAGTTTCGTAAGGGGGCATTCTTCGCATGAGCCGCGCGCAATGTTTGTGCAAGGGAAGCTGAAATGAATAAAAGCACGCAAGAAAATTTGTACTGCGCGCAAGCTCGCGCAAGCACCCAAGGCGCAAGAGTTCCTTACAACCTAGATTTGAACAAGACTTTTTGAACGCTCACCTTAGGGGTTGTGTCGCCCGACTTTTTTCCTCTTTTTTTTGCGTTTTGTAGGACGGGCGCAGCTCAGCCGACCGCAGCTCGTAGCGTCGTTTCGAGCGCAGGCCTTCGCGGCCATCAAAGCGGACGGCTCCGTGGCCACCTGGGGCCTGGTGGAGTGCGGGGGCGGGAGCTTCTTGGTCCAGGACCAGCTCCAGGCGCGCAAACCGAAGCGAAGCCGGGGGTTCAACCGTAGCCACGCGGTGTGTTTAGTTTGTTTTGTGTTTTTTTTGAAGGGGAGTGCTGTGCTGGGGGGGGGGAACCAAAAGAAACTTGCCTTTCTGTGTGGGCCAATTTGCACGGCTCGCGTGATTTGTTGGATGTCCCAGACTGCTTGATCCGCTGCCAGTTGTGACTCCGTTTTCCACTTGGAGTGCAGAGAAGAATAATACTTCCCTCAAAGGGGAACAGGGACCACCCGGCCAATCTTGAGTTCGGCTGGGTCAATGTTTGGTAACATTTTGACATGTTGAAGGCGCTTTTCAGTTGCCGATACCCAGGCGAAAGTACATGGCACGATTCCCTTTATGCCCCTGCGTAAAGATGGCAAACTTAGTGGCGGTCATACTCATGCTTACCGGCATGTACCCGCGAAGGGTTGAACATCCATGGAGAAAAGCCACAGCACTGAAAGACCCAGCAGGTTTTTGGGGTGAATCTTCCACGGTTTGGGCCCAATAACCGGGTTGCGCGGTCCATGGGTAAAAGGCGCTTCAGTGACACCACTTTTCACTTGGGATTCCATGCCCATTCCCTTGAAGATTGTTCGCTTTACCCCAAATTGGTGGTTGTTGATAAACCGAAGGCGAAAGCAAGCCCAAAAAAGAAGCTGAACTATGGAAGCGCGGGATGTTCAGCCAACAACTTGGGCAACTGGGGTTGGTCCGCTTGTAACCATGGTTAGAACCTGCTTCCTAAGTGTCATGGAGGCTAGCAGGCAAGAAATGAGCCAAGCACCCAACAAAAACGGGGATGTCCTTGCAGAAATTCCTGGTTTGCTGGTTTCTCAGAAGGTGGGTTGAACATCCACGTAGGACCCTAGTGTTCGGATCAAACAAGCTCCGGCTGAATTGGGAGGGTGCCCTATTTACGGAATCCAGAATGCTCCCCTTCAACGGTTTTAAGCATCTTATTGTTTGGGTCCTTTCCTAGCGAGTCTCCTTAGGGGTGGGTGATGTGTTTAGGTGGGAAGCATGGGGCACCCTGTTTGGTTTCCCTTTCTCTTGCGGCAATTTGAAGGGAACCGCAAATGCACTCGTCGCGGAACTCTATGTTGAGATGCTTTGGTTGAACATCCAAGTGGTGAACCCATAAACCAAGAGCAACCCCATGGGCACCCTCGGGAATCAGGACGTGGTGGAGGTTTGCGCCACGGCGGGCGCCTTTGCGGCGCTGAAAGGCGATGGCTCTGTGGTGTGCTGGGGTGATCCTGCAATGGGCGGCCGCTGCGAGTTCGAGTTGACGGACAGCTCGAGATGCAACCGGGGGAAGGGTTGCTTGGAACCCTTTGTGGAGTACCCTGTTTAGATGGCTTTACGGGGAAACTAACAGGACACCGAAGCCCAGTTTGAAGGTTCCCCTGTGAAACAAACCTGAATACCCGCTTTTTTTCAGGCAAGCCGGTGTAAGGGGTATGGTGGACTTAGGGTCTGTTCTTGAACCTCCCTGTTTTCGGCTTTGCCATTGTCGGTTCCTGAATGCTAGGAAAGCCAAAAGGAGCACCACTATTGCAAAGGGGCAATTGATACACCCATTTGTCAAAGGGATTGCCCGAACGTGGCTGGCAGGTTTTCCTTTTGGCAGTCCAACCTCTCATGGCCTTGGGATGTGGGCCCCAAAATTGCTCTAGAAGGTTTTCATTTTGGCCAACCGACAGCCCCAAGAAGACTTCAAGACGTAGCCCGTCCTCTCCGTTGGCGGTTTGGACGTCAGGAGGTCCGGTCGCTCAGCGCCTCACGGGGCGCCTTCGCCGCGCTGAAGCGCGATGGCTCCGTGGTCGCCTGGGGCGACGGCGGGAGATCGGATCGGATCGGTGCGTGTGATTCAGGTTGGTTGAATTCGCGGGGCTTCAGGTTGGTTTTAAGGGAAACAAAGCGCTTCAGTCACTGGAGTTGCACTTTAGTGACTTTTTCAGGTTGGACGGTAAACGAGAAGTTCGGTTAGTTTATCTGACCAATGCACTCAGGAAGCGAGTTCAGGGAAACCAAAACACACTTGTGCAAAGCGAATCGACCGATAAAGGACCCTTTGTGGTTCCCTCTTTTGGGTTCTCATGTTTGGGTCCTGGCAAGTGAGCAAAGGATCAGAAGGAGCCTCCAAAATATTTCCGCGGCCAAAGACGAAGGCCACTAGTTTGGGAGGGTCTGGTTCGGAGACGTCCCGAAGAGTTTGTGGGAACCAAAGGAAGCCATGTTCGGATACTTCCTGAGTTCCTGGCCTTGGTACTTTTTGTGAAAGCCATTTTAGCAGCATCTACTCGGGTGAGATTAACCCGGAGGATACCAAGGCTTTCAGGACCAAGGGGCGGGTTCTAGGCGATACACTCATTTCCGTGCTATGGAAATCGGAGAGAGACATGGGTGGCCTGTAGCCAAACCTCCGGTCGGGCATCCTCAACAAGACACTATAGTCCTCACCTCGTAGAACCTCGTGGCTTTGTGCTCACATTGGTTTCCCTGCCATTGGAACCCGAATGTTTAGAAGCCATTGGTTTTGGTTCACGCGATGGGCTCGTTTTGCGATTTGTTCAGGGTGCGTCTCGCACATTCGGCCTTCCCTGGCCTCCAAACAGCCACGAAGCTCTCGCCCATTTGAGACTCGGAACCCGTATCCCAAGGGCCAATGAGCAGAACAAGGCTCGCCCAGATGCCTTGCCATTGTTTCAAGAACAAAACAAGGCTTACCCCACCTCTTCGATCCTCTTCGTCTCTTTGGGGGGCAGTTTTGCCCAAGTTACACTTCTTACCCTCGCAACCCCATTCTAATTCTACCAGGAGCCTCAAAAACCGATGAAAATGTCATACCTACAAAAACACGATGTGTTTTGGGAAAACACGATGTTTTTGGGAAACACGGCATTTTCGATTTCAAGCATTTCCCCATACATTCCTTCAACTTGTCATCCGTTCTCAAAAGATCTCAAGAGCATCATCTCAACCTCAGAATCTCCCATTGCCCGCCCGTTTTGCGCTCGTAACGAAATCAGCTTCGCATTCGCCACTCGTCTTTCGCAACTCCAATCCGAAAGAAGGAGGCCGGGGACCCAAATAGTCAAAAGCACCACGGTTTTATGACACTTGTCAAGCAGCAGTGCCATGATGAGGGCGTGCTGGCTTCAAACAGCGCGCAAGCTCAAGCAAAGACTGTGCTTTTGCTCACGACTTCGTTGTTTTCCAGCAACATTCTCGAATTAGCGCATTCGTGGTTGAACCCGAAAAAAACCATAGAATTTCCACGGTTTGCCACGCTTTACTACGGTTTTCCACGGTTTAGCTACGGGTTAGAAAACACGATGTTTTCGAAAAAAACACAATGTTTTCGGTTGGGGCTGCAGGTTTTCTATGGGTTTCTACGGGTTTTCTGCGGGTTTCTACGGGTTTTCTACGGGTTTCTGCGGTTAGCCGCCAGGATCCCGCCCCATTTTTAAAAAAAGACCTCAAATTTCATAAAAAAACAATCTCAAAAGGTGTCACCTGGTCTTGTTTTGCACCAAAAGGAGCTTTGGGATTCCAGCACCCCCTTCAAACTGGTTCGGTATGACCTGGCGCCAGTCTTCAGGTGCCTGTTGCTGTGAAGGTACTTAAAGACTGAAGCCAGCTGCGCACCCTGGCTGTCAGGCTCATCAATGTGGCCCTTGGAATTTGAAGCATACTCAGTATAGAGCGTTGCCCTCAGTTGAAATCTTAAAGGGTGATGCCTGTGTGAATTCCACTCCGGACCCTTGCCTTTGACCCTTGCTCCAAATGACTGTTTGGCCTCAGAAGCCAATTTTTAAGGGGTTTTTATCAAAAACACAATGTTTTCTCCTGAAAACACGATGTTTTCAGAAAATCGAGAAAAAACACAATGTTTTAGTCAGGGTACGACATTTTTACAGGTTCTTGAAGCCCTAGGTACAAGCACTTGTGGCATTTCCGTTTGGGCTTCTTTTTTTGAGGGTACCTTTTTCGGTTCAAAGGGACCAACCCCTTGGTTCTCCGGAACCTTCAAGCTTGCTTCCGGGTGCCTCCCGGAACCCGAGCCAAACAGAAAGCCATAAGGTATGTCTCAAAATTGGGATTTGGACCGCCGAATGGATTTCGACTTTCCATTTGATTCCTCGTTGAACCAACCCCAAAGTGGGCACCCTCAGAATCAGCCCAGGTGGCATCCCAGCGGCAACTCCCGAACCCTGAGCTTATTTGGGCGGAGACATAGCTTGCAGCCGGGGAAGACGCTAAGCATCAACGTGCGTGCGCGTTTTTTGGGCTATGAGAGGCCAGTGTGGCGGCCTGGTGCCCACGGAGTTCAGTGCGCGGCTCAAGCAGGCCAAGAGAATCGGAAACTCTTGGGTTCTGGTGGTCTGATGAGTGTAACTGACTTCTTGATGAACATAAGTAACTATATCTTTGGATGTATACATGTTTATATACATCTCTGCATACGTATTTATGTACGGATATATGATATATGTATAAATATATATATATATATGCATCATTAGTTGCTGGACTTGTCTACTGTTCGACTAATATTCTGGCCAATCCACTTGCGCGAGACAAAGGAGAGCTAAAGTCAATCCAATGATCCTTAATGGTTCAATGCGGAAGGTGATTAGGATGGTCGTAAAGCCATGGAAGCCGGTATAGCTGGAGTCTCCCAGATCCTTCAATTCTGGGTTTCTACCCAATTCTTTTGGGTGACCCCATTTTAGGAGACTCCTGGTAGTTCAGCCCCCAACTAGGTAGAACCACCTGCTAAAATGGCCAATAGCGACTGACTAGTGGTTTTTGGTTCTGCCAAGATACCTAATATCTTTTGAGCATCTCCCGCGTGTCTCAAACATAGGGAACCCCTGAAATGGATTTCCTGTCTTCCCACAAACCTCAGCCGTCGACCCAAACGCCTGGATTTTGGGGGTTTGGAACGGCAGGTGGTTGAGCTGGTGCCGGCGGCTTTGGGCTTCGCGGCGCGCACCGTGCATGGGCAGGCGCGGCAGGGAGTTTTGGGTTTTTTTTTGGGGACGGGGTGGTTTCTGGACGTGGAAATCCTTCGGGGTAGGCCACTGGAAGGCGGGGCTTGTTTTTTGTTTGGCTGGGTTAGTGACCTTAGCTTGCGATAGTAGGCCACTGCAAACTTCCATCAGGCTATGTTGTTTGATTCCCCGTGTTGGTTTCAAAGAAAGTCTATCACCATTTTGTTTCCAGGGAACATCAGCAAATAGAGGTACACCCAGCAGCTTCCTTTTCCGTTTTGTTTGTTTGTGCGGTTCTCCCTTTGCCATCACTGTAAACCAGCATTGCAGGGGTGAATTCCAAGGAGTCCCTGACCCTTTGAACATCATAATTCACTGGGGAGAAGAAGGCCCATCTTCTAAGCTCGTTCCATATCGAATTTAGCCAGTTGCAAGCCACTCTAAGAACCATCTTCCTTTTTGCCCTTGTTACTTTTAAAGGGTTGGTAGTGGTTCTCCCTTAGCCCACCGAGTTGAAGTGAAACCAAGAGACATCCCACCTATTTGTGGGCGGTTTGACATGTTCGAAATTTGTGTTTTGCTCCCGTTTTCCGGGGATTTTGAGGGACAGACAAGCGTTCGTGGTGAAAATATACCTAAAGGGGGCCCTTAGGATTGGTGCTTTGGGGGGAAGGACCTGTTTGGTTCCTGACCATATCAACCCACTTGGTAAGTTGCATGCATTGTTCTATGGAGGGTTCGTAAAGTGGTGGTCCCCTTTAACATGGTTGATTTCCTTTGGCTTTGGGGTTGCCTGCAAAAGGGGGTACACCATTTGGACCCCCCCCCTCCGCCTGTCAACTAAGAGGGGTTGCCGCACATGGCGCCAGACGTCGGCAAGGAACCAAATGCTGGCAACACCCCGTTTTAGCCATGTAACTGACTTTCGATCACATTGACCTGTGGAGGGTATGCCCACATGAGCAGCGCCCCAAACTACCATTGCCCAGTGGGGGTTTCACTACCTGATGTCATACGCATTAGCCCATACACACTTTGAAAACTTGGCAGAACCAACGGACCCTGCAACATACCTTTTGAGCAACCCCAGACACCCTATGCAAGGATTCTTCATCAAGGGAGGGTGGATTCTCAAAAGGTCTGTTGGAGATATTTGGCAGAGCCAAAACCACTATTGAGTCGCTATTGGCCGTGTTAGTGGTCTTTCTATTTGGTTGAGGGCAGTGAGCTCACCTTGGCGAAACCGCATGCAACCAGGTGGTGTGCTGGGGCGAGATCGCAACTTGCCAAAGCCGGAGGGGCGTTAAGGTGTTAGACGATTTTTCCTTGGGAGGTGCCCTCCTACCTAAAAGAACGGGAAACGGGTTCTCAAAGCCTATCTTAGTTGAACGATCTTTTTGAGTTTCGGTCCCTCAAAAGGAAAGGGATTGTTTTTTGTTTCCCCGGCTGAAAGCTATGGGATGCGAGCCGGGTTTCGAGGAGTGTTTGGGGTTCTGGGGATGCATGGCGGTTCCGAGGAGAGTTCTGGGGATGCAAGGGGCAGTTTGGGCGTGCATGGGGCAGCAAGGCAGCTACAAGGAGGGCTCCGGGGATGTAGCTTTCGAACAGCGGCAAACCTGAGCGCCCCGGGCGCACCCGCCTAGGTGCGCGCAAGCAGCACACTAAAGTCACTAAAAGGCAACCTCCAGGAATACCGAAGCCCTTTTCGGGGGGTCCCTTTGTTCTAAGACTTGCCACCATCTTATTTCATTTGCGCTCTTGACTAAAAAGATGCTTGGTCATGGTATACATGCCTTGCGCGTGAATTCCTGTTCGAAGAAACAAGACAGGAATCAAAAGAAAGGCCAATTCTTTCCCCGGCTAACCCCCAATTAGCCGCCTGAACCCTTCTGAAGTAGGGCCGCTCAGCAAACCCGGCAGTTTCCATTCTAGTATATACTACATGACTTCCATTTACCTGTATAGGTACTCGAGGGCTGTTTTTCACAACCAAACTCAGCATAGGGAAGGGTTACCTAGTACTGGCGAACGGCTGGGATCCACGTACGAGAAACCAGGAGGCAAGGAACTGCAGTTACCCGAGCCGCCCAGCGGCCTTGGGGAAGAAAGGGCCTTTGGCAGTCGACTTCAAAGCCCCAACCCCAGTGGATGTCCATGGGGCAAAGCGGGAATTTGGCCCATCTTTGTTTGGTTGGCTTGAAAGGGAACCCCTCTCCAAAAAGAAAGAAGGGCACCACTGGAAGTCTAGGATATGTCTGACACGCCTGAAGCGCTAGTGTTCGGGCTCCCCATGGGTTGGTTTGAGAGCGTTTTTCCTCGGAGCCGGGTCTGCGTTGAGCAGTGTTTATCGTGAAATGGCCATGACTGTGAATGTCAACCCTGGATTCATCAGTTTGGTGGATGAACACTGCGGATGGACAAAGTCAAACTCGCAACAGTTGAGATGGATAAAAGTCGGGAATGGTAGTTTACCAACTGGTGCGAGATGGTTTTTGTCCACCACAGTGCCGTGTTTCCCAAGACAGGGGTCGGTTTAATTGCCTCCAATGAGGGACACTCCCCTATCAACCCGCCAACTCCGGGGCTTCCATGTCATTTGCCTGACAGGGTTGCAGGCTGCCATCCGCGTAACTTGTTCGCAATGAAAGAGAGGACGTGGCTGGGACGTCTTCGCCACGAAGTACCCAGACCTGCAGTGGTATTTTTTCCCCTGGATTTGCTTTCCCTTTAAGTTCTATACTGTAGTTGTTGCGCCTTATTGTTTTTGCCTTTTTACCCATGGCCACTGCGGGTCTGCTTCCATGTATGTGTCTGGTGCACCTCTTGCAACCATGGTGCTTACCGCTAGTTGACCGATTCTGGAGGTTTGTTTCTTCAGGGTTCAAGCCAACAACCAGGTTCCTAATGCCGAAGTGACGGCGACGCTGACTGGGGTGCTGGAGGCAGCGTTCTGGCGGCCATTTCTCGAGGGGTGTTCTCCTTCAAAAGTGGCGATCCCCGCTAAAAGAGGGGATACCTCCCCATGAACCAACCAGGTGTGAACATCATTTCGAGGTTTCCACTACGTAAGATATTGTTGTGAAAGTTGTCGTTAATGCCACTGCTGCAACAGGAGCTTTTGTATCAGTGTTTTTTTTTGTTGTTTATTGTCCTGCTCTTGCTCTTGTTGTCATTATTGTCATTCTTGTCATTGTCATGTTGGTTCTTGGCTCTCGGCGTTTCTTGAGTTACCGGATGCCCACCTACAAAACAGAGACGGAGAGTTTCCTGTGGGCTTGACTTCAAAGACCAAAGCTGAAGGGCGAAGCATTTTGAGGCACACCTGCTATAGCCACCTCAAGGGTACTCTCACGGTTCATCCTTTCCCCTGGCAACACGATTGCGCGGAGCCACAGGGGTTCAGGAACAGGGTGGGATTGAGTGGTTGTGCCAGACAGTAGTGACCAATGGGAAGAATCTCGTTCTGGCCGATGAAAGCAACATGGACACTCATGAGTCCTCTATATATATATATAAATAGTATATATATATATATATGTATGTATGTACTTTTCTTGATTGAAACAATATGTTTTCCTGGTTTGCTTTAAACAGGGTGACCCAGTGTCTTTGTTTTCTGGCTTTCCTTCCGGAACTTGTCTCGTCTCGTCGGAGGTGCGAGCGAACCTGGGTGCCTTTGCGGCGCTAAAGGAGGATGAGACTTTGGTCACCTGGGGAGACTCGGCCCAATGGAAGCCCCGAGACGTGACATGTGCCAACTTTGTGCAGGTGATGTTTTTTTTGCTGAGGTCCCTTTTAACGGCTACCAAAAATGAATACCTTTTTTGCTTCATGGCATCCACTGAAGGTCTGGGATTGGAGGAAAGATCTCAACAACAATGTGGAGCCATGACCTTTCCTACAAAAGGGCGACTTTGAGCGTGCCACTGTTCATTTGGACAAAGCAAGCTTGGATTTGCGTGCACGGGCTCATCATGATGAAGGTTTTTTGGGGAGATCCCTTATTTCAGGAGGCCCTCTAAAAGCGATTCCTGTTTGCTGTTACAGGTCGGGAACCTAGATCTGCGAACCAACGGTTTCAGCAATCAGACTTGGGCAAATTATAACGAGCTCACGTAGGGGAAAGACGGGCTCACCCATGATGAAGGTTGTTTGCGAAGGGATTCCTGATGTTCAGTTTGTCAATCAGAGTTTTTGCAGAACCTCCAGAAAAGGTCATAAGGTCGCAATTAGTCGGGAGAAAATTATAGGGCCCCTACTACTAGGGCCCCCTACCGTTCTAAGAAGCCCTAAGAATGATGTAAGACCCCTCGTTGGTTTCAGGGGGAACTCGGTTTTTCTCGACTTAGTTGGCTTTCAGGGAAACCAGGGACAGGAGATGGAGAGGTTGCGCTTAGATCGCTTGGCCTGTTCACCAGTCGCCGCTTGCTTCGCTCGCCCCTCCGAGGAAAGTCGGAATGGGGTGGAGACAGCAGCGCTGTGCAGCACCAGCTGACACGGGTGGTGGAGGTGTGTGCCACAGCCAAGGCGTGTCGGTTCTCCATGGGCAGTTTCCCGACGTATGGCGACATGAGTTGTCCATGGGCACCAAGCCCGTTTGCAGTGAATCAGGCCCCTTCAAGGGGGCGTTTTCAAAATCAGCTTTTGGGCGAATTTGATGGCCTCAAAACAATAAGCAACCCAAAAGGTGCACAGGCTCCGTTGCTTTCCTTTTTCAGGGATCAAACCTATGCCCTTGCAAGAGACGGTCATAGCACTGGTTGGACATCCACTTCAACCATCCTCCGCTTCTCTCGCTGCCATCGTCGGCTTGGACCACAGAGGGGGTTTGCAAGCTTGGCATGTTGTTCGACCTCTCGCAATAAGGGGACGCTCCGCCCGCCAAAAACATGTTTGCTTAAAATGTTAGGTTGTGTATCTCTTGTTTCCCTTTATCATCACATCAACATTTCACACCCCACAAGAGCATAATATGACTGCAACAATTGTGGAGCGCTCACCTTGGGTAAGACAATCTCACCCATGGTTTCTTGGAAGGCCTTTTGTCGGTATCACAGTTGCAATTCCTACAAACATTGTAACATGCCCCTCACTCCCAGAGCTTCTGGTCTTCTTTGTTGGAAACCGACAGAAGACACTTTTTGGCCCATCCACTCCAAAAGTGGGGCCTCAGCGGGTGTTTGCCCACTGATTCAGAGCCAGGGAGCCCCAATGGCCCTCAATGGCCCTGAAAAGCGTCACTTGATGCTAGGTTGCAAGACTGGGAGTGTTAGGTTTCATGCTTGTGGCTTCCTTCGCTTTGGGGCGATTGAGTTCCATGAAACCGTCAAATCATGTTCTCTAAAACCTGACAGGGATCTGGGCAAATTGCTATACTTCACAAGCAAACATGTTTTTGCCGGGTTTTGGTTTCTCTTCGTGGGTGTTTTTGGTCAGCTGCCTCCCTTTAAAGTTGTTTAAATCTGGACGAAGGAACCACTGCTTCCTACTTTTAGTTTAGCAGTCCTTCCCCATTCTGGTCAATCCTTTGTGTTTTCAATGCCAAACCCATGAAAACATGTGGCTTCCAACGAGAATCGGTGACGAAAATGAGAGAACCAACCCTTGGAACGGTGGCGCCTAGAAAACTTATCCCAGACCTGTGGCTTGCTTCCTCTTTTTCCATTCTTTTTGGAGGGTTTCCTTTAGAATCAACGGACAAAATGACGCCGATGCTCTAAGCGCAGGCCTTCGCAGCGCGCACGACGGAGGGCGTGGTCGTGGCCTGGGGCGCTGGCACCCACGGGGGAGTCCAGCCGCACGGTATGATCTCTGCTCTGAGAGTTGGGGTCTCAACCAAAATGGATGGGTCGGTTTGAGTCCTTGCCCAACGGCGCATCGACCTTGGATCTTTCAATTTCCCCTTCTTGGCAATACCTGGCCCTGGCGAAGCTGGTTTAATCATCTACCAGGCCCAGCAAGCCAACCAAAAGGATACCTATGTAAAATCATTGTGGGTGTTGAGAGACGATGCCCTTTTGGATAGGGTGGTTGTTTGAGGATAAACAGACGGGCAACAGACATTCATTTGGGGGATCCCCCTATTTTGACACATACCCTGTCACATTCTTAAGCCGATTGAGGCTAGAACCTGTGTGGCCTTCAAAAGGAAGGTCGGTGGAGTTTTGATATCCCCCAACGGGTCCCCATTTAAGATTTGAATATTAAACTTGGCTCAATATGAACCAGCATCTGAGCATTAAACCAATATTAAGGCGTAGGCCAGGCAATCAAGACGGAACCCCAAAGGGGTTCTCAAAGAATGTTTCTGACATGATGTGAGCAGTTTGACCCCTGAATCATTCAAGCCTGAGGTGAGGGACGGACAGGTTGGGGCGAGAGTTGAGCGCTCGAAATTATGGGTCAGCTGGAAACAAGGCGGAAAGCATCATTGCAAGCATTGGAGAAAGAAAGTCCTTTTGGGTGGTAGCTGGAGGCACTGGGCTTGACTAAAGTGATGGTAGAACAAAAATGAGGGTCTCGTCGGTCGATATTTACCATGGAAGCATCTGCTAAACTGACATAGGGACTCAGAAGAGTGTCCTAACCAGCACCCAACCGACTGCTTTCCGGACAGTACTTGGCGTTCTACACATGGGAAAAAACAGTTCTTGGGACCCAACCTGAAAGTTCGCCAAAGAGTTGCTTGGTTGAAATTCGTGCCTCAACTGAGATAGACAATGTTTGGTAACATCGCAGACACCTTGGCGCGCCGCTTGACTAAAGTGATAGGCCATAATTATATGCATTGTCCTAGGACCAGGGTTGTATGTTGACCAAGGTAACGTGGAACCCAAGATGGATGTTCCCCAAACAGGAGATTCACCTTGACATGTTGACTTTGGGATTCCTTCGGGACTTGAGAGCAGGGTCGATGGATGGGCATGAACGCGGCGTTAGCTGAGGCCGCGTCTCATCGCACAGCTGCAAAGAAACGCTGGGTAGTGACCCTGTTAGAGCTGAAGATGAATTTCGCGGCGAGTCCGCATGCGACAAATGTGCAGCATGATGGGTTTCTCAAACAACTCGCCTCAGTTTCAGCTTCGCTTGCACCCATCCATCCATCTATATATCCATCCCTCCGTCCGTCTGTCCGATTGTCCATCAAGGAATCCATCCATGAATTCATGAATCCATCCATCCATCCATCCATCCATCCATCCATCCATCCATCCATCCATCCATCCATCCATCCATCCATCCATCTATCCATCCTCATACATGAATCCATAAATTTGTGCATGCTGCATGCATACATGCGTACGCACGTACATACTTGCCTACAGTCATACGGGAATATATCCAAACGCACATGGGCAGTGGGTACGTACGTATACACATACATGCATGCATACATGCCTGTGTGCGTACATACATACGTGCATGCATGCATTGCAGAGCAGTGCATTGGATACCACACCTACCCAATCACTTTCACATCTCCGCTTTGTTTTTGTTTCGCGCCCCCCAATAACATTTGGGGCAAGTTCTATAGGAGGCCCAAATGTTGATTGCAACCGCCTTGTTGGCAGCAACACCCGACCCGATCATCCATTAATCAATAATTGTATTGATCCATCATTTTATCCATTCGTCCATACACGCATGTATACATACATGCATGCATACACACACATGCATACATATACACACACACACATGCATACCTCTTAGATACATACGTACGTACGAACGTACATACACACATACTGGTACACAGATACACACATGCACACATACCCACATACACGCTTGAACACATACACAGATACGCAGATACACAGACACACAGATGGACAGTTACGCACATGCATTCATACATGCATACGTAAAACGCGTATATAATAGGACAACACAGCAAAACAAAACAACACAAACCATAACATAACACCCACCATAAAATGCATACATGCATGCGTTACATTACGTTACACTACATTACATTACATCACATCACATTACATCACATCACATCACATTGCATTGCATTACATTACATTACATTACATACCTACATGCATGCATGTATACGTACATACGTACATTCATACATACATACATACATACATACATACATACATACATACATACATACATACATACATACATACATACATACATACATAACATACATAACATACATACCCGTACATACATACATACATACATACATACATACATACGTACGTACGTACGTACGTACATACATACATATATACATAGATACTTAGATACATAAGTGCATGCATACATACATACATACATACATACATACATACCTACATGCATGCATGTGCATGCATGCATTCATGCATGCATACATACATACATACATTCACACATTCACACATACACACATACACACACACATACATACATAACATAACATAACATAACATATCATAACATAACATACATAACATACATACCTACCTACCTACCTACCTGCCTGCCTGCCTGCCTGCCTGCCTGCCTGCCTGCCTGCCTGCCTGCCTACCGACCTACCTACACACAGACACACACACACACACACACACACACGCACAAGTATACCTTGCATTTGTACGTATATACATACACATGCATAGATCTATTGATATACATGCAACGATCTTTGAGTGTGTAGGGCAGTGCACAAGCCGGAATTCCACAGATTGGCATCACACCGTATTCCCAACTTGCCCTCAGTGAGTAAGCGGTTATTCCCAACAGTAAACACACACACACACACACGCAGAGTGTCGCTTTGCCTTTGATTTGTTCGTTTTGGGCGGTTGGTGCAGCATGTTTTGAAGGTGCCTTGGCGCTTTTTAAAGTTCAGTTAATTCAGCATACCATGCGGAAATAATGGTCCCTGCTCGAAACATGTTCGTATGTCTCTACTTTCAAGGACCCTGCGCAGAAAGGTCAGGAGGTTAATGTGCCTGAGTGCCAAATAAAGCCAAGCAATACTTTACGGTTGGGCGGGGCCTGTGAAAGGTTGTCTATCGTGTTTCTGAACATTCATTATTGATTTGCTCCGTTCAACTTTTCTAAGATACCGACATGGCGCCGCGGGGATGTGCGAAGCACGTGCCCGACATGTACAGGGGCTGGCCCTTTCGAGTCGAAAAGGTGCGCCTTGTGACGAGGCATGTGAGTCGCCGGCTTTTCCACGGCCCGGAGGGTTGCGAGCCCTTCTTCAACCAGTTTTTGGAGGACTGAGGTGTCCTTTCAAATTTAGCCACCTCGCAAGGGGTCGAGTTGGTGACTTCGGCCCCATGAGTTGTTTTGTTTGTCTTGGGTCCATGTGGCTGGGCTTGAAAGGACAACCAAAAGGAACACCATTCCAACGGTCCCCTAAAAAAGGACACCCATATGTCATGTAGGTTGATGAATTAGACAAAGGCGTGTGAAGCTCGGCCTTTTAACTGTTCTTGGCTCGGTTTCTGAATTGATGTCCTTTGCTGGAGGTGTTCGACGAAGACTGAGGTGTACCAACAAACGGCCACCCAAAATTTGTGTTGTCCTTTTGAGTTCCCTTTAAAATGGGCCCTCCCAAAAAGATGCCGGGTGTACCAACAAACTTGGAAAGGTCCTTTTCGCAGGCCCTTGGCTGTCCTCGAAAAGACACCAGTCACCAGTTGGTAACCGTTTTCTACCTATGGTTCCTGTCAGGTACCCCTTGCTTGGTGGTTTGGATTTGTGGTTGGGGGATTTGAAGCTTGACCCCCCGCCCAATAGGGTAGCTGGTGAGTTCCCCTTGCAGCTCTAGATAAGGGATGGTGCCCGCGGATGTGGCGTGGGACTTTTTGGGGCCTTGCCCTGTACTACCACCCCCCTCCCCGGCACACCACCACCCCTCACTCGGAGCAACCAGGTTTCGGCGCAAAGTGAATATAGAAATCCAAAAGCAAGCGCAGTTCGGGGGGCGACTGCCCCCCCATGATGTTCAAAGAAGAGGACCTTGCCCACCACCACCCCCCCCCAACTCCCCGCGCACAACTGAGGGGCTGCAGCCGCCCCCCCCCCTCCCCGCCAATGATGTTGAAAGAATATTTTTCGGCAGCCCTCAGGGTGTATATAGAAATGATGATGTTCAAAGAAGATTATTCGGCGCAGGGTGCAAATAGACAGGGTGCGGATTCACTTTGGGATCCGATTCACTTTGGGATCCCCACCCATGATGTTCGAAGAAGTGATGATTCAAATACGGGTGCAATTCAATCCCTGTAATAAATCTAAAAGCATAGCAGGGGGGTTGGGGGCCCCCCATGATGCCCGAAGAAGTGATGATTCAACAAAGGATGCAGCTGAATCCCTGTAGAGAATCTAAAAAGTAGCGGGCGGGTGTGGGGGCCGGCAGCCCCTCCATCTAAAAAGTAGGGCTGCCTCCATGATGTTCGAAGAAGATTGTTCAACAGCCCTCCGGGTGTATGCAGAAATCATGATGTGCAAAGAAGATAGTTCGGCGCAGGGTGTGTGTAGAAATGAACAGAATCGGGGTGGTTAGGGGGGCCTTGCTCGAAACCAAGATCCATGGACGCATCCTTCGCCCGGTTGGAACCAACAATCGCGCTTGCAATTCACACCGACCTGCGTGAAACGGCCTTCTGGTTCTAGTCTTACCTTTCGGAATACCGACTTTTTGAAGGACATGGTGTCAACCCCTCAACACGCTCCGGCTTCGGGAAAGGAAGGTTGGTGCAGGAAGGGGCGGTGGTGGTGGTCGGGAAAGCGGGAAGGGTGCGGGGTTGAGGGTGAAAGAATG
Organism: Effrenium voratum; assembly: GCA_963377175.1. Taxonomy (NCBI): domain Eukaryota; class Dinophyceae; order Suessiales; family Symbiodiniaceae; genus Effrenium; species Effrenium voratum. The sequence continues at coordinate 911,967 of CAUJNA010001013.1, read as the reverse complement.
GGATGAAGGGGCGGGGTGGTGGTCAGGACCCGAAGCAAACTACTTGAGATGGGTGGTGGTGGTGGTGGTGGTGGTGGTGGTGGTGGTGGTGGTGGTGGTGGTGGTGGTGGTGGTGGTGGTGGTGGTGGTGGTGGTGGTGGTGGTGGTGGTGGTGGTGGTGGTGGTGGTGGTGGTGGTGGTGGTGGTGGTGGTGGTGGTGGTGGTGGTGGTGGTGGTGGTGGTGGTGGTGGTGGCACGACACCTCGTTTACAGGAAAACTAAAGGGAACCACTTTCTTTAGGGGTTTCCCTCAAAGAGCCCCCACCTTTGATTGGTGTGGTTGGGATGGGGGTCACATCAACCCTATCTAGACAGCCATTGCAAGCGCGCTGTTTGGTGGCACATGTAAGTTGCCAGTGATGTCAAAGGGGGAAAGGACAAGCGCCAGGTTTCAGGGTCCTCTATTGAGACAAACCCAAGCGGTCGGTTTCCTCGTCCGCTAAGGTGGTGGCCATTTTCTGCGCGGTGTCGGATTTGGTGATCATGGTGCGCAAGTGGCAGGCCGACCTCTTTTCATGTATATATTTGTTTAGAGGTATGAAGGCTATGTTCCACTATTTCCACTGAACAAAGTATATGTGCTGCCTTACAAGCTGATATTGGTTCTATATACAACAACCATGCTGCCAAAACCCAGACCCGGAACAACCCTTTAACCTTCGCCGCAACCTGCATTGAAAGCGGCAGGTTTGCTTGAGACAGATGGAGGATGTTGGGTTGACAAACGATGTTCTACTTGATCCAAGCATAAACATGGTTTCACCCCGCGAATTACTGTTTCGCTCATTGGTGTTGGTGGTTAGCAACTTGGCGCTTTTCACCGCCTAACAAGGTTAAACCCACTGCACGGGGGACTCATATGTGGGATATACCCGGTCACCCGCAACTTACTAACTTGACCAAAGACCCAAGCAAGGAAAACTATGAGAGTCTTCATGTTTGCTAAGCCCAGTGAATGCATGATGAGCAAACCAAACTTGGTTCGTATAGAAGGCAACCAATTCCCCTGGAGTTAACCTTGTTAGGAGTTTCTGAGTGGCTTATAGCCGAACCTAGCGTTTCCGGGACAAGTGCACGAGCAAGAAATGGATGGCCGTTTCGCACAAACCAAGCAGCAAGTGAGCAAAGTGAAGGTTGCCAAGCACAGCCAGGGCTGAGCAAGCGCGTAAGAACACCTGAAGGAACACAGGAAAGCAACAAACCTATGATGAAGGCGCTTTGCTAGGGGATTCCCTTATTTTGGGTTTGGGAATTGTTCTACTTGCCCAACCCTCCAAGAACTGTATTTTTTTAAATGCTGGCTTGGAAGTGTTGCATTGCACCCTGAGAACAACCCTCAGAACCCCCCGCCCCTCTCCCAGACTCCGAACCACCCCGAAAGGTTTGGGTGCAACATAAGTTTTAGGGCCAACTGGTTTTGTCGCCAACATCAGGGACACCCATATTTTTGTTGATTGCCCTTATATGTTTGGCATCGGGCTTGGTTCCCTGGGTGGGCTTTGGATAGTTTCGGGCTGCTGCTAGGCAGGGTCTTGGTTAATTAATGCTCCACCCTTTTCAACTATCATTGATTTTGTTCCCGATACAGCTGTCCTTTTCAACTTCGGGTTTGGTTTGTTTGCCGGAAAGGAGACTCGGGTGGGTTGGAAGTTAACAGAGCTTCTCCACCCGAAGCGGCTCTCACATGTACCTAGCCTGGACTGGTTCCTGTGGTGGCTGATTTCATTGGGAATCTATCAGGGGACTCAGTTTGCCATAAGTTGGCTCGCGACAAAGGTGCATATTACACGGCAGTATGCACTTGCCCTCAGATTCCTGAACCATGGTCCACCTCAAGACAATATGTACGAAGCAGGCGGGGAATTGGTAAAATGAATGGCACAATGGCTCAAACTTGCCATGTGGGGTGTCCCCATTGCTGTGGTTTGGTGAGTGATTCAAGTTCTCAATGAGCCAGCTGGTCAGCCAGCCGGATCATGAGAAGCATGGACTGCTCAAAGGCGAAACCTGCATCCTTCTCTTTGTATGCGAAAGGACTTGATCCCCTTTGTGGTCGTTTGCAAACGGTCAGCCTGCTGCATTCATGTGAGGGGGTCAACACGAGGTGTCGATGTTTGGACCCACATTACTTCTAGATTGAAGTTGATCAATCAATTTCTAGCTGTGATGCTCGATCATTTCCAAACGGCTCTGACTTTTCAATACGGAACCACCTCATAAGTGGGTGGACAGTAGCGCCCACATGATGTCACTCAAACGCCCCATGTTCTGAACCACATCCAACACCAAGTTGACTTTTCGCCATAAGTTCGGCCCAGCTTTGATAGCAAAGGATCTGACACGCCTTCTTCTTTCCACCTTGCGTCTCAAGCGCGAACAAGAAACCTATCGTCATTCTCATTTTGGCAAACTCAACTCCTGTTTGGGTTCCACGTGACTTTTGCAGGACGGAACGGTGCACGCACGCTTTTCAGAGGAAAACAGCGGGAGTGTTCGTTCGCAGGACGGACAGCAGCTCATCGACTCGTGTGAGGCGGGCGGGGACCGTTGAAGGGCTCACTGGTTTCGATCGCCACCAAGGACCTCCGATTTCCGTTTTGGACGCCGTTTGTTAGCAATCGGCGACCCGAAGCATGTCTGGGTGAGAATGGGTGGGCCATTTGATCACACACTCACCTCGGGGGTAAATTAACTTCGCCCTCACGGTCCTTCAGGGGATTGTCTTGTGTTTGAAGGGAGCTCCATGTGTCATAATTGAATGGGTCCCCTGTTTAACCTTGAGCAGCGCGCACTCGATCAGTTGGGGTGGCAACGCCGTTCTAAACTTGAATACTTAATCGATATGAGTCTATGAGTCTTTTTTGTTTTTTCGAGGCTTGGAACCCAAAATCAGCATGAACCTTATTTAAGAAACAATCTCCGGAAAATTCTCCGCGAAGCCCAACCCCCCTGAATTTTAGTGGGTCTTTGGCATGTTGTTCCTGGATTATTTGTTGGCCTGATGGTTTCTTGAATGCAAGCGGCCATTCGACAACCAGTGGTGAAAAACCACAAAGAAAAGACTCGCGTGCCTGCATCATTAGAACGGAGGTGTGGGGTATGTTAACCCACATGTCCTCAGGCGGGAATAGTGATGTAATGATTTCGCCCCAGGTTTTTTTTTTTCCACCAGACCACACACACAAGTCACATTGCTTAGAGGAGTTGTTTAGGTTGAGAAAAGAATCATGTCCAAATCGGAGGGTTTATCTCCTGAAACTCCTTGGTCTTACTAAATGTCCTGATTGCTCACTCCCTAATTTCCTGGTCTTGACACTTCTTGGGAAGACTATTCTATAGTGGCAAACCAGAATGTTGGACCTTTTTGGCCCATCCACTCAGGAAGCACGATATCCACCCTGGGCTGTGACTGAACGTCACGAGTCGCTCACTTGGGTCGTTCTGGCAAGACCTTGGATGTGCGGTCCGTGACGAATCCCGGTTCTCAAGGGAAAAACAGGGACCCCCCAAATTGCCTCGGGGTTCCTTATGGTTTCCCTTGAAAACCACAAAGCAAATGTACCCTCAAAAAAGACACATCCAAATGCAGACATGTTACCTTTAGGCATAAAGAAAAACAGGGGCCTACAACTTTCCCTGGTGAGATTCTTGCGGTGCTGACTGGAAACGCAACCCCCCGCCCCCATGAGTAGGTCATAGCCGTGGTTGGAATGACTTGGAGTGGTCTCTTTATGACCATGGTTGGTGGGTTGTTCAATATTCCTTCCCAAGTGATGGGAGTTTCTCCCATGGGGCAAAGTGATTTGTGGTGGTTTTGCCCGATATCCCATGTCCTTTCAGCTATCAAGTTTGCCTTGACTCGATTTGCTTTAAAAGTACACCACACCCGCAACTCGAACCTCGTTTATATTTTCTGTTGAGCCCCGGTCAAAGCCAAAGATTCGCAAAGGCAGCATGTTTGATATGGGGTCACCCTTTCTGGCACCATTGTGTCACGGGAACCCACAGGACAGCATCAACAAACAGACCATAGACTATGAGTGGGTCACTTGGACCCAGTGAGCTACCTACACCCTAGACCAGCTCCTCGGTAGCTTCGGCCAAGTTGAGAGCAGCTGGAGTGGGATGACCATGGCTTGGACGGAATCGCAATGCTGCCCCGAGGTTTCTCAGCCACTTTTATCAAGTCATACTTGCAATCAGAATCTGCAAGCATGAATGAACCTTCTTTTGCTCGCTGGGCATCGGTGGTGTGATTGTCGAAGCGGCTGATGGCACAATGGCAAGACGTGCTGTTCATGCTGAACCAACACCAGGTGTTGTACAGGGAGGATAGGATTTCCATACGACAACCTTCAACAAAAGCATGATGTACACACTAAAACAACAACACTGTAATTAGAATGGAAAAGGTCCTAGAAAGGCCTCGTGGGCCTCGCACCGTACAAGGAACCACCTTGTTGTGGAGCTTTTCGGCCAGTGATTGCGGGTGCGATTGATTGATGAACTCCGTGTCCACCGTATGCTATTTTCATCTGCATGTCATCCGAATAATTTGTAGCCCGCGAGATTGATGTCCAGTTGAATCTGCGAAACCCTTTAGTGTCCGAGGTCGCACGTCTTTGGCATTGAGTGACAATATGTGTTTGTGTTTTGATCATTAGAACGTGCAGGTGGGGCACCATCAAACCAAATTGTGTTCTTATCATAGAATGATCGCGTGTGTGAAATTGTTTAGCCACTTACAATAGAATACGCTGGAATTTTTCCCTCAGGAGCTTCTCACCACGTCCCGGGACCAGTCCCTTGAGGCCAGGTCGGCATCAGCGAGCCCAAAGCGAATCGACCGGATGTGACCTTTTGCTTTTTCCAGTTTTCCTCCATGTTTAGGTCCCAAGAGCTTTTCCCTCTCAGGCTTTGTCTTCTTGCCTCAGCAGGACTCTTGAATCAAGAATCCCTTTCATTCAGAGGGTATCTTGGGCCGAAGGCCAAACTTATTCTTGGACCTGCTGAAGTGCCCCAATGGTCAAGAGTTGCAACCTGCCACCGGCATGCTACCAGAGGTTTCGTTCACGGAGGTTCCTGGACAGCGTTTCGCAAACCCATCCGCCTGTTGGTCTTCCGCGGTTTTGGGCTTGTTGTGCGCGTGCGTGCGCGTGCGTGTGTGGGAGAGCTGGATTGCACTTTGTTGGAACTGACCAACAAACATCCTTTTGTTCTCCATTCCCACGGCGCATACAAGGAGCATCGGTGCTTTCGTGCAGCCAAATGTGCAATCAATCGCATGGGCTCGATCGTTTGCTTGCTGATGGCAATTTGGTCTCTGGTGTGACCGAACCATCCACTTTCTCACTTCCGAAGTATGTCTTGGGAGGTAACCAAACATGCACTCAGAGAATGTGAGTTCAGAGCCCTGATGTATCCACAGAACCTCGAACTGCATCATTAAGTTTGCTTATGGTGAAGCCCCACTTAGTACTTGATCACGGGAGCCTGATCCACGAGTGGGCCCAAGGTCTTCTCAGTAAAGCGGCCTCAGTGAGCTGCGGATCTGTTTGTTGATCTTGAACACGCCAGTGCCTTGATCTCCGTTTGGGCATGTGCCAGCGCTTGCCTCTGGGTTGACCTTTTCCTTGAGGTCTGCTGCGTGAGAGGTTCTGAGAGGCTGAAACGGAAGAAGGCGGAGAATGCATCTTCCTGAATCATCAGATTCTCTTCATTCCGCCCGATGTCAAAAACAAGTTGTCATTTTGTCTTTTCACCTTTGGATATCCACTGTTGTTTGGTCCACAAGGTGACCGGTCTTTATTTCCCAGGTTTTCCGGCGAGTGAGAAGTTTGTATGGGTCTGGATGCCAAATAGCCCGTTTTGTTTTTCCAAGAAAGGTGGGGTGACCTATTGAATGGGGTGAATCATGCCTGGAGGAGCCTGGCAGTAATAATGTCTATTTCTCATCCAGAAAGTGATTCCAGAATGGCCCAGACCTGCCGATTGCTTCTTTGTTTAACTTGTTTGGAGGGGGTTCTCTAAAAAACATCCAACACAAAACGAGGGGGAACCCAGGGCACCAACTTGTTTTTGGACGGTGTATGAGTCACGGGTGTTTCTGAGACGGGTATCAGTATCGACTCAGCTTTGGTTTGGTATTGGTCTAGTGTTGGTGCTAAGTGTCCCCGAATACTGCTGGAGTTCGGGTCGGCGGGTAAATCGGCTTAGTATTGGCTAGTACGAATTTAGTATTGGGAGATTTGGGGTAGAGGTCAATTTGGGTGTGTCTTTTTGGAGGGTACCCTTTTTGGTTGGCTTTGAAAGGACACCAAATGGAAAACACATGTTTTTTGGGGGGGTCCTCCCCAAACAAGACACACCCATGCAAAATATTCTAAGCGGGTGCCTATGTTTTTCAGTGAAGACATTGGGGGTCGTCAAAGGACGATCTCAGCTACCCATGGGTCACCCGAATACAGCGGGCGCACTGTTCGCAGGTGATCCTTGGTGCTGATCTCACGGGGGCGGACCGGATCAATGTGAAGCAAGCCGCTGGTCTGACTGGTGTGGCCCCAAAGGCCCCAGAAGGGTCTGAACGGGGGGGGAGCTCAAAATGAGGGTCCTCTAAAATTGACCTTTGCCTAGTAGGCCTTTTCGACACATACAGGTTTGTCTAAGAATGAGGGGACCCCGACGACAAGAGACCCGTCTCCTTTTAGCCTCCGGTCAAAACCGCCCCCAAAAGGGTACCCTCGAAAGAGAGACTCGACCAGTTGGCTTTGCCAAGAAGCCTCCAATAGCACTGCCAGACACAGCTGATCTTGTGACTTATTCTTTCTTGAGGGTTTCCTTCCTTTTACTCTGGTCAAGGTTGGTTGCGCCGTTGTTGGGTCTTCAAGCAACATTTTTTGGGGTTTGGGGCTTGAAGTTTATAGAAAAGCCAAGTTGCGAATACCAAGTTGGCATTCGCACAGGGGAAGTGTGACCCATTCCAAGACTGTCCGGCCACCTTCACAGACAGGTTTTGCTCCCTAAGGCCTGGCGCCAGCTGAAGTACTTGCCCTGGGTCCAGAAGCTCCGCCTCCCACCGCAGGCGGGGTCTGGAAATGGTCAACCCCTATAATGCAGGGTTCAATGATGCTTAGGGTCGGGTGTAAATATAAAGTTGAATCTGACGGAGGTGTGTTGTTTTGTACGCCATATGTGGGCCAAGGTATGGGCGATCCCAGATAAATTCATGTATTGTTTGGAGAATCCCACCAATCGGTTTCCACGAATCTTCAGGGGCTGAATAATAGCTTGCTTCCCACTTACCAGAAAGCTTTAGGGCATGGTCGATCCCAGCACCCACCTTGAATTTCAGCAGCTCAAGAGGGATACGCAACCCACTTGCAGGGTAGGTGCCCAAACGAGAGAGAGAGAGAGAGAGAGAGAGACAGAGAACGACGAGAAAGAGATTTGGGCCTCCACGTGGCCCCTTCTGAGCCAAGGCGAGGAGATGGAGAGAGAGAGAGAGAGAAAGCCAAGACAACTAGAAATATAAAGACAACGATACAGATACAGAGAAAGACAAAGATGAGAGCATGAGGAAGAGGACAGGGCGAAGAGCGAGACAGAAAGAGAGAGGGAAAGAAAGAAGGAAGAACGAAAGAAAAAATAATACAACCAATAACGTATAGCAACAACAATTACAAGCTCCTAATACTAGTAGGACTAATAAATATCATGAAAAACACATTGTATAAGCTGACATAAAGAGACAGACAAACAGAGAGAGAGAGAGAGAGAGAAACAGATAAGGAGACGGGAACAGAGACCGAAAGGGAAAAAGAAAGATCGTGGGAAAGATAAATATAAAGAGAATAAAGAGAAGGAAGCAAGAACAGAGACAGAAAGATGAAAAGAGAGAAAGAGATTGCCCCAAGCCATAGTTCTTATATTTGTGAAACTTGTCCCCGAGCTCTGTCAGACATCACTGTGTGGTTTTCCTTTGGCCCTTTGGTTATGCCGGTCAAAGGGCCAACGCCAAGAAGCCACAGGTTTGCGAGTGGCTCAGCACACGGGGCGCCTACACCAACGTGGGGCGCCTGCTGCTGGCGATGAAGGCCAGACAGCCGGGGCCCGAGAGGCACGCCTCAAGGCGGGCAGCTGATTTTCGACCAGCTTTGTTTGTTTCAACCACTCATTGGACTCATGGTAGTCCGGCGGTCCAACTCCGTAGGAAACAACCCTGTTGCTTTTGCGGGGGGTGTCTCCGAAACATGTTTTGCTTGTTTTAGGGTAGAAACGTGAAGCAGAATCTCAAGACACTTTTTTTTTTTCTGTTTCCCCATCTTTTGTGGGTCAAGATGCTGCCTGAGGTTCTGGCCTTTAGACAGTTTATCGAAAGGCCGTCTTAGAGTTTGGACTTGTGTTGGCCGCTTCACTCGAAGTGAGCTGTTCGAACGAGGGAAACAAGGGACACATGGTCACACGCGGGCTATCTTTGAGGAAGTTTCCGGTGGATCGAGGTAACCAAGCTACTCATTTGGATTCCTGAAGGAATCCTTCAAACCAAACATCACCGAAAGGTGAACCAACATCTGAACATGCCCAAGGTGAACTCTGCCCCCCCCCCCCCCCCAAATGCGGACATCATTATGGACCCTGGAAACTGGACTTAAGGCCAAGTCCATCAGCCATCGGACCCAACGCCTTCAACTGTATTCCCCCTGAAATAGACTTATGCCAAGCTCATCTTTTTTGTGGGTCTTTGGGGAGGGGGTCAAATGGCTATCTTGGACCCTCTGGTGGTTGCCCACGTTCGAGCCCGGGGTTCATATGGAGTTTGCCAATGTGCTTTCAGAGCTTAGAAAACCGCCAGCTGTTTCAACGAGCTTAGGCTGGACCACGCGAGACATCCGCAGAAGGCGCAGGATTTGGGGCCTTGCAGTTTCATGCGGTAGGGGCGATGATTCCAAGCGGAGGTATAAGGGACCCTGACTCACTTAGGCAAAGATACTCGAGTCAATCCCCATCGTTTGAAGGGTGAACAATGTTGGAGCTCCCTGTTGTTCCCCATGTTCCGCCCTCCTTTATCACCCCTTCCTGGGAATTCACTTCAAATGGCAAACCCAGAACATGTGATGCTTAAAACGCAGGTGTTCATCCAATATTTGCTAATTTTGCTTCTCAGAGGAAATAGTTAGTGCCCCTTCTATGGCCAAAAGTCCAAATTCCCTGCCTAACCTTCGTGGGTTTTGGAACTACTTTGGGGGGAAGTCAAAAGGTTGCCCAAATTGCTGCACGAAACAGTTCTTCCTAAATCATGTTTGTGGATAAATTAGGTTTTGGGCTGCAACTTTCTGTGATATCAATGGAATCCCCTTTGTAGCAACAAAGCATATACTCACAAGCATGGCTCTCTTTGCTTTCTCAGAAAGGGCTATGTCTTAGAGTCAAATTCTAAATTGAATTGGGAATGCCAAAGAAGACCAATTCACACCATTCCGTTTGGTTTCAAACGTCACGCTGCCAAAGATAGTTTCTTCTCTGGTGCGAAATTATGACATGGATGAATATAGTTCTGATTTTGTCCAAATTGAAACTCAATGTCGCGTCCATGAAGTGGTGCCGCGTTGGTATTCATGCTGCAAGATACACCTCCCGGCATTTGGTGCGACCTTTTGAGGTAAGGGGCTCTGGGCGCATAGTTTTCGGCAAGACTTCGAAGATCAGTTTAAGGGCCTACGCCAGGGATTGCTCGATCCGTATTTGGGAGTATAACATTAAAAAGGCCATTGGCGATTTCAGATTTGGCTCTTGCCAGAGTAGTGTTGTTTCAATATCTCGCAATGGAGGACACCACTGTTTGTCTGAAAAAAATAGAGAACCTTCAGACAGGTTGGTTTCCTTTTTGTGTCTCTTTTTCAAACCAAATGCGGGTTCCACAAGAACAACACCCATATGGAACCTGCAGAGTTCAGGGATCTCCTTTACAGGGGAGGTCCTTTACAGTAGCTCCGGGCAGTTGGCTTACATGTTTGGGAGACGCGGAGTTTACCATGGGATTTGTTTCCGCACAGTGGAGAAAGCTGGGGCCTCCCTGTGCACCTTGTCCAAGCATGCCAAGGTCAACTTCTACAAGCGCCGCTCGGCATCGATCGCGGTGTGCTTGGCCAGCGTCCTCGACTGCCAGGTCCGGCTGCCACGACGAGGCCGTACGCAGGTCCAACGTGACGAGTGGAACCCCTACTACATCATGAGCAACAGAGGGAGCAGGAAGAGAAGTGTGATCGTGTTCGTCTCCGACAGCACGTTCATGAACGCCCACAGCAACCCAAGGGTCCACGTCGGCTCTGCCGACAAGCTCCTCGTCGTCTTGATCCGCCTCCTCAAATCTACTACATGCCATGGGGTTGCTTTTAGACCCCCAACCGCAATAGGAGTGCCTTCAGCACGTCGGCGTGTGGTCCGACCAGAGGCCTTGGGCCTAAGTTCCGATTCACCAACAGTCATCCCCCGCCGGCTTCCAACTAGCGGTTTGGATTGGGAATGTGGTCAGGTGGCCGGGTGGTTTTCCATTTACCCTCAAACATCCTCACACGAATATTGACCGCGGCCTTGGCATGAGGGCCTGGGTAATGACTGAGCATCGGGGCAATTGTGTCGAAGCAAAAATCAGCCCTTTTTTGAGGCCCAACACCTTTCAATGGAGTCCCTTGGAGGGTCCAATGATGCTTAGGGTCAATCGAATGGAGGGTGTCTAGCACTTTTTAGTGACCAAAAGTCCTCGGGGGGCGGACCATCGGCATCCGGTTTCCCATGAGCAAGAGAACACCCTTGATAACAGCGATCCTTTTTTTCCGGTGCCATCTCTGTGGTTAGATGACCGTTTTGCAACACCCCTGTGGTGTCAACTCTATGTAAACCACTACAACATTCCTTGGCCCTATTCCCCCCCCTTCCCCAAGTCGCAGGACGTGCTCATGAAAGACCCTTGTTTCTGGGGATTCCGTAGCTGGCTCCAGGAGCCAATTATAATGTTGTGACCCGCAAGAAAGGGCTGGCGGGTCACGTCTTACCCCCAGATTTGTCCCTTCGCGTCTTCCCATCCCAGATCTCACAAAAAGCTGCGGAGGCGCAAAGTCAGGAGGTGCCGGCGTCTGTCATGCTGGCCACACAGGCGGGAAATGGGATGGACGGATCGGTCTAAGCTCTGTTCAGAAAGGACATCCCAGTGCTTCCAGCTGTCAGACCGTGGATGGACAAGATCCTGCACTAGTTGGGATGGATAAAACCCTATAAACGCCGGAGTAAACCATCTACCAACTGGTGAATTATTTTGTCCACCCACAATAGGAGGATATAGGAGGTAATGTACCTGGGGAATACATCATGCAACACCTGAATGTAGCAAACCCTGGCAATAAATTCGCAGGGAAAGGGCCAGTATTTGAACGCTTGGAAACAGGTCCCAAGCCTCTGTATGTTTTCAGGTCTTGGTGTAAGCGGTGTGTTTTCTAAACTGAGGACCTCTATGTTTCCCAAAATGGGACCTCCCCCCACCTGTGATTGTTTGAAAGAAAGTCTTTATATACAGGAAACAATTGTACACCCACCAAAAGAAGCATGAAGCATGGCGCCTCAATGGCTATTTTTTTCTGATGCCACCGGGAGATGGCGCCTCAATGCCTGGAGCCTTTTGTTCAAAGGAGCAGTTTCGCTGGACTCACGGAATTGAAACCGGTGCCCCAATTGAGTGTGTCTCAAAAGGGGAACCCCCAAAATGGGTGGTGTGCCTTCGTTTTTGTTTTACACTCAAAACACGACACACCCACCTCCAGAACCTTGTTGAAGCTGTCAATGGTTGGTGAGTCAATCGATCAATGATGTGCTCCGAGTGTCTGGCAAGGGACCCGCACAAAGAGCTTACTTTCCACGTTGGAAATTGACAAGGTGAACGCCTGTTGCCGAAGGTTTACTCCCCTACGAATGAACATGGAACCCAAAAGGGGGGGAGGGGGTGCAGTAGGCGGAAATGTACATAGGGAGTCCTGTATACCTAAGCCTGACAATGGAAACCCCAAGAGTTACTTTCTGCGGGTCTCTCGGGTCCTTTCAAAAGCTCTTCATAATTCGGGGTGCACTAAATATTAAGCATAGTCTTTGTATCTTTTTGGGTTTCCTGATTATTGCAGGGGTATAATTCTGGCCCAGTAGTGTGGATATATTTGTCAGCGTACCCAATAGTTGGGTCTGGATGGTGAACGACTGTCATCTCTCCAGATATGTTGCACACTGCACTGGTTTTCAGCAAGGAGCGGGGTTTTCCAAAAGCCTCTCAACTACAAGTGAGTGTTTACCTTAATTCCGAGATCTTCTGCTCTATTTCCTGGTCACAGTGCGGCTTTCGGAGTCCTCCATTGGAGGGGTCCTGACCCCTCCATTGGAGGGGTCAGGACCTCCATTAAGAGACTTATACTCGTGGGTCGTGTTTTTTGGGTAGAGGAATTGCAGCATCTCAAAGACCGATTTGTTTGGGTGTAGCCGCCCAGGCTTGGGTTGTTCAAATCTTCCTGAAGGCGCTAAGCAAAGAGCTCCCAGTCTAGTCGCGAACCAGCTGTTCCTGCTTCATGGGCCCAAGGCTTCCCTGCGAAATGAACCAACAAGCGTCCTTTTTCAACCCCCCCAAAGTGCACAGGGTTCCAACTAGGCTTGCAGGTACATGTGTTTCATTTCAGGACGTCTTTTGACCACTGCAGAGTGGTCCTTTTTAGACATGTTTTTGACCACCTTGTTGGAAGAACGTGTTGCGCTAGGATTCCTCTTGGTGAAAGAACTGAGTCGCGCAACCAACATTCCTTTTGATGTCCGTTCTGGCATATTAAACCAACCTGGAAAGGGCACCAACTGCCTCAAACAAAACACCCGCGACCCTTTAAACATCACCAGATTTATTTCGGGCCCGGTTGGTTTGTGTGAAACCATTTTGGAGACCCATGCTGTTTTCGGAAATGAACCGAAGCACGTAGACCCCGTAAATCTGTGAGCCAGGTGTGGCTGCTCCGGGCAGCAGCACACAACGAGCTGTGCTTGCTGCAGGCCTCGACTCGGGACCCCTGGAATTTGGACCTCCCCCCCAAAATGGAGATTGTCCTTCGGTGCCCCTTTGAAACCAAAAAGGGGTACCCGACTGAAAGACCAGCCCAAATTTGCTGATATGCGTATTCCTTACTCCCTGGACGATACGCTTTTTAGGAAGGCCATTTTAGAGGTAAACAAGCAGTTTGAGCTGTTTGGGGGCAATCCACTCAGTTGAGCCTGGGAATTCAGGTGTTTTCCTTGGAGACGGTTGATTACTCATGTTTGCATAAGATGTACAGATGTCGTGTCAGATTTGATGTGTTTGATGATACTCTTTCAGGTAGATTCAATAATTGTATGGGTGTTGACTCAAATGAGCTGTTCTTTCCTTTGTCAGATCAAAGCGTGCTCAAGGTTTCTCTGAAATGGGTGTGACTTGTTTGCATGGCGCGTCTTTGGGCTGAAGTGGACCGCAAAAGGAACTCATCCAGCTACAGGGACCCGCCGGAGCCAAAGGGACCTGCGGATCCCAGGCCTTACGGAGCCAATGTGTCAATTCGAGAATCGACCAACGCGAGGCTCGTTTATGCGGAGTTCTCATGCCTATGAGCGTGTGATTGGGGGGTTTTATCATGTTTTATCTAGAAGCCAAAAAGGGACCAACCTTTTTGGAGGTCCATACTCACAGGGCTGCGATTCGGTTCAGTGCGGTTTTGCCCTTGAAGCTTCTGGTGTTGCTGAGGGTTAAAACGGCTTCTCCGCTTCGCAAGTCTGCCTGGTCTTTGCTCGCTCCAAACTCTGTGTCATGCAATGCGAGCGCGACAACATTGTCACGCATGTGTGGGTGTCTTACCTTGAAAGCCACCCCAACCAAAAAACACATACACGCGCACACACACAAAGAACAATTTGAGGCACACCTTTCAGTTGAAGCTCTTCGACCAAGTTGAGGTCCTGTGGGTTAAGCCCGGGCTACCGGCTTTCTTCAAGCGCATCGGAAAAACGACCGCGGGTGCGCCTCGCTCGTTTGATGAGAGCCTTTCGGTGGACATGGCCATTGCCACACGGTGGGTGCTCATATGCTGTGGACAATCCTCCGAGTCGACTGCATGGATGGTAAGACTCGGGCCTTTTGGAGACAAACGTTCCCATCAAGACTACAAACTCAGTGGTCGAAAATCGACCTTTTGATTTGTTGGGTTCCCCATGTTCGTCCATGTTGGCCCATTTTTGGCCATTGCCCCAAAAGGTTAACCTTTCATTTCCATGTCCTTTGGGCAAGTGAGGGGGAGAAGAGCAATCGAGTCCTGGGATGCATGTCCAGTGTGAAGCTTTGAAGATTTGTCGTTCTCATGTCGACATGTATAACAGCACGTTGTGACAGGTTCAAATGGTGAATGAGTTGCTTGGTGGTTGGTTGCTTGCTTGGATTGGTTGATTGTTTTTTTGCTTCCATGATACATAAGCCCGATCATTTCCTTACCAGAGGAACTGCGGATGAATC